>JAIWJD010000098.1:0-30133 GCA_022818045.1 Neotoxoptera formosana | reverse complement strand
TTTTTTTTTTTTTGTTTTACTTTTTTTTGTGTTTTTTTTTTTTTTTTTTTTTTTTGATTTTTAAATTTTTTTTTTTTTTTTTTTTTTTTTTTTTTTTTGTGGCTTTTTTGGTTTTGTGTTTTTTTTTTTTCTTTTTTTTTTTGTTTTTTTTTTTTTTTTTTTCTTTTTTTTTGGGTTTGTTTGTTTTTTTTTTTTGTTGTTTTGTTGTTCTGTTGTTTTTTTCTTTTTGTTGGTTGTGTTTTGTTTGTTTTTTTTGTTGTTGTTTGTTTTTTTTTTGTTGTGTTCTTTTTTTATTTTGTTTTTTTGTTTTTTGTGTTGTTTTTTTTTGCTTTGTGGGTTTTTTTTTTTTTTTTTTGTTTTTTTGATTTGTTTTTGTGTTGTTTTTGTTTGTTTTGTTGTGTTTGTTTTTTATCTTTTTTTTTTGTATTTGTATTTTTTTTTTTGTTGTGTTTTTTGTTTTTTGTGTTTTTTTTGTGTGTTTTCTTTTTTGTTTGTTGTGTTTTTGTTTTTGTTGTTTGTTTTTTGTTTTTTGTTTTTTGTTTTTTATTGTGTTGTTTTTTGTTGTGTTTTTTGTTTTTTTTCTTGTGTGTTTTTTTTGTTGATTTTTGGTTTTCTTGTGTTTGTTTGTTTTTGTTTGTTTGTTGTTTGTTGTTGATGTAGTTATATTTTTAGTGTGATCAGTTAGGTGTTTTGTGTCGTATTTTTTTGGGGTGTTGTTTGTATGTGTGTTTCTTCTGTTGTAGTGTTATTTTTTGATTTTGCTTTTGTGCTTTTTGTGTAATCTTGTGTGGTAGTTGCTGCTTCGTTTGTGCTGTTGGATTGTTTTGTGTTAGTTGTTTTGTAGTTGATGTTTATGTTGTTGTGTTAGATACGTATGTGTATTTTTTTTTTGAGTGAGTTAGATTTTGTTTGTATGTGTTTTGTGTGGTGGTTGTGGCGATTGTGTACTATTTGTATGTTGTGTCTTGTTTGTGCTGTGAATGATTATGGTATAGATGTTGTATTTTTTGTTTTACGTGTAGTGTTTGCTTGTGTGTTGAGTTGTTCGTATGTGTTATGTGTTTTTGTTTTGTATGTTGTTTTGTTGTGGGTGAGGTCGACTTTTGTATTAGTCTGTTGTGTCGCTTTTTGTAGATTTTACTTGTGTGTTCGTAGTAGGATGTTGGGTTGTTTTGAATGGTGTTTTTTGTGTGATGTTTTTGGTGTTTTTTTTTGTTTGTGCTGTGTTTGGTATTTTCTTTTCAGTTTGTTGAGGGTGTGTGTAGTTTGTTCGGTTGTTTGCTTTTGTCGTTTAACGTTGAAGTTTGTTGTTTGTTGATGTCGGGGTTTAATGTGTTCTGATTTGTTTATTTTGTTGTGTTCGGTGTGTCTTGTTTAATTGTCTTGTTTGTATCGATTTTGTTTGTGTGATCTTGTTGTGTGTGTGAAGGACTTGTTTTTTTTGAGGGTGCAGTTTGTTTCGTTTTACTAATAGTATCGATAGATATATGGGTATTGTGGTGACTTGTTGTGTTGTGTTTTGTGTTGTGTGAATTTATGTTTGTTGTTCTGGTGAGCTTTGTTGTTTTTTGTGTTATGGGAGTGTAGTGTTGTTGATTCGATTGTTGTTTTTATGTGTTTGTTTTAAGTTTATGCTGGTGTTTATGGGTGTGTGATTGATTGCATATACAGGTCTCTTTGATATGTTTTGTAGTTTGTTTTGGTCTTTGTAGTGATGTGGATGCTTAGTGTGTGTTGTTTGGTTGAGATTTGTTGTAGTGATTTTGTCGCATGTGTGTTGTGTTGTGAGTGGTTCTTTTGTTATAGATAGTTGTGATTTTGTATTTGTTTTATGTTTATGTGTTGTGTGTTTCTTGCTTCGTATTGTTTGTAGTGCTGTTGTCGTCACTCGCTGTTTTGTTATGTGTTTGTGTGTCGTTCTGGTTAGTTTGTTGTGTGTTGGTTATGTGTTGTTACGTCGTTCTTCATGTTGATACGTGTTTGTTGTGTTTTGTATGATTGTGCTGTTGCTTGTGTTTTATGGGAGTTGTTTTCGTGTGTTTTGGTTTATGTTTTGTATTTGCTGTGTGTAGTGTCTCTTGTATAGTTTGTCTTTTTGTTGTTTTTGTGGTTGATTCTATGTGTGTGTTCTTTTTGTGGTTTTGTGTGTTGTTGGAGTGTTTGTGTTTGTGTCATGTTTTGTTTGAATGTTTGTGATGTTTATTGTTGGTACCCGTCGGTGATTCTTTTGTGTTGATGGTGGTTGATTTGTGTAAATGTGCTTTTGTTTGTTGGTGTTGACTATTATCTGTGTTGTGTTGATTTCTTTTGTCTGTTATTTTGTGATTGTTGATTGCTTTATTATTGTGTTCATTGTTGGATATTGTGTGTTTTGTGTATCTGTGTGTTGTGTGTATGGTGTGTCCGTTGTTGTTCGTTGATGTGGTCGATTTTTTTCGTGTTTTTATTGTGTGTGACGACTGTCGTGTTTGTTTGATGTGTGTGGCTTTTGTAGTGTGTCTTGTTCTGTTTTAGTGGTTGCGATTCTTTTTGTTTGTTGTTTTTTAGTGTATGGATTCGCTGCTGAGTGATATTTGGTGTTGAGTGGTGTTATTGGATTGTGTTTTTTGTTGATTCTTGTTAGTTTTGTTTCGTGAAGATTTGTCGTTGTTTTTACCTTAGTGATTTGCTCGTGAGTTGTTGTTTGTTGCTTTTGTTATTAGTTGTGGTGTGCTTTTTTGTATTTTGATGTATTTGTGACGTCATGGTTGATAGTTGTTGATGTCGGGTCTGGTTGTTTGTTTGTGTTTGCTGTGTTCGATTTAATTTGATTTCGTCTGTAGTTTGTTGTCTTGTCGTTTTCATGTTTGTGTATGCTTTTTTGTTGTGTGATTTTTTATTTAATTTGTTGTGTGTTATTTGCCTAGATTTTCGTACGGTAGTTTTTGTATGTGTTATAGTTTATAATAGTATTTTCTTGTCTGATTATTTGGGTTGTTATGTTTTTTTAGGTTGTGTTGTTTCGTTGTTGTTTTGTGTTATGTGTTTCTTCTTTGTAGGTTTCTGTACGTTGTTGGTCTGTTGTTTGTGTGTTATGGTTAGTTGTGTGTTTGTGGATTGTTAGTGTTCTGTGAGTATTTATTTTGTTTGTAGTTTGATGTTGTAGTTGTTCTTTGTTTTGTTTGATTGATTGTGTGTTGTTCTGTGTCTTCGATATTGTGTATTTAGTTAGTTGTTGTTTTGAGATGCATGTTTTTTCAATATATGTGTTTTTGCTTGCTGCTCGTGTGTTGTGCTACTTTGCTTTGATTGGAGTGTATGTGCTTTTGTGTTTGGTAGTATATGGTGTTTTGTTTGTGTATTGTGTTGATCTTTGTGTTTGATGTCTATTTGTGTTTGTGTTTGTTCGTGATACTGTGGTGTCGTATGTGTTTGTTTGTGTTGTTTGTATCTTTATACGTTTGCATATGTTTGTCCGTTTTGTTTGTGTGTTTTATTGCTTGTTGATGTTCTGTTTGTTGGTGGTGTGTGTGTGTTGATTGTTTAGTGTCGTTTGTTGGTTGTGTTTGTGGTCGATTGTATTCTTTTGTGTTTATGTGTTTTTTCTGTTTTGTACGGTGTATGTGATGTTTGTTGATGTTGTGTCGTCTATGTTGATGTTTGCTTTTTTGGTGTGTATTGTGTGTGTGTTTTTTTGGGTTTTTGTGTTTGTGTTTGATCTACTGTGTGATGTTATAATCATTTTGGCTGTTGTGTGATATGTTTGTTGTATTTGTTTTTTTATGTTGTTATTGTATGATTTTTTTTTTTATGGTGATTTAGTGTGTGTATTTGTTTTAGGTTGTTGAACGTGTTACTGATGGTTCTGTCGGTGTTAATTGTTTTGTGAATGCGTGTGTTTGTTGTGTTGTTATTGATCGTGTTTTATGTCTAGTGTTAGTTTTGTTGTTTGTTTTATTACGTATGTTGGTGTATAAGTTGTGTGTACTTGTTGGTGTTTTGTGTCCCAATATTGGTAACTGTTATTGTTTTCTATTGTTATGTATTATGTTTTAGTTTTGTATTTTTGTGCTGATGTAGTTGTTGATGCTGTTGTTATAGTTTGTTGAATTTTGTTTTTGTGTGGTGTTGTTCTGGAGATTTGCTGGTTATTTGTGATTGTGTGTTTATGTTGTGATGTTTTGTTTTGATGCGTGCATGTTCTGGTGTTGTATTGTTGTGCCTTGGATGAATGTGCTAGAGTGTTGTGTGTTCTTGGTAGTGTGGTGATGGTTTTGTGGTGTGTAGTGTGTGATTGTTTTGTTGTGTTAGTTGCTTCGATCTGTTTCGTTTCTTTTGTTGTTGTATTGTTGATGTTTTGTGTAGTATGTTCCTGTAGTTCGTAAGCTGTTCTATGTGTGTGGATGTTTCAGTGGGAGTTTTTTTTGTTTTCGCTTTGGTGATGTTCGCTGTGTTTCTTGCGTAGTTGTTGTTGTGGTAGATTTGTTTTTTGTGCTTAGTTTTGATGTTGTTGATTACTTTATTGTTTGTTGTGTGGTGTCTGTTGTGGATGTTTTTTGTTGTGTGTTGGGAGTTGTCTGTTATGTCTTAGTTGGTTGTTTTTGTGTTGTGTATGTTGTTCATGTGTCATGTGTGGTGGTGAGTGTCGCTTGATCTGTTATTGTCTGTTCTGTGATGTTTGTTCAGTGTTTTTGATTTGTTTTTTGTTGTGTAGTGTTTTGATTGTAGTAGTTTGTGTTGTTCGCTGACTGTTGTGTTTTGTGTGTTGATGTTGTGTTGCTGTTTGTGTTATTTGAATTGTGTCCGTCGTTTGTATGGATCGTAGTGTGTTTGTTTTTTTGTGTGTTTGTGTGGTAGTTGTTGGTCTGATGTTAGTGTGTGTGTGTTGTATGATTTATGATGTGATTGTTGATTGTTTTGGTCATGTGTAGTAGTTGTGCTGTAGATGGTTTGTGTTGATTTGTGTAGATTTGGTGTGATGTGTTTTTTGGTGTCTTATGTTTGTTGGTAAGTGTGCTGTGTGGTTGTTATTGCAATTTATTCTGTTGATCGTGTAATTGTGATGTTATTGTAGTTTGTGTAAGTGGCTCTCTTTGTTGCTTGGTATTGGTTGTGTTATGGCTATGTGCGTATGTTATGTGTATGTGTCTTGTTGTTGTCGTGTGAAGTTGAATTGCTTGGTTGTTGTGGTGTTCTGATGTATGTTGCTTCGTGTTTTTTTTTCGGTTTATGTTATCGTGTTGTGTTGGTGTACTGTTTAGTGTTTAGTGTGGTTTGTATTTTGTCAGTCTGTCGTGTTAGTGTTGTTTGTTTTTCCTGGACTCGTGGGTGATGGTTGTCGATTGCTACTGTTGTTTTTTTTTTGCTTTTGTTGTAGTGCTTTGTTAGTGTTGTATAGTATTGTTGTGTAGGTCGTGTTTTTTGGTTCTTTGTTTCGTGTTTGTTTGAGATTTGGCTTGTTGTTTTTGATTCTCTGGTAACTCTGATATGATGTGTATATGTAGTCGTTTTGATGTGTGTTTGTGTGTTTGTGTTATGTTCTGTTCCGAATCTCTTGATTTATAGTGCGTTTCGATGTTGAGTATTTGTGTTGTTGTGGTGTTTAGTTGTTAGTGTTTGGTGTGAAGTTGTTGTGTGTGATGTGTTTGTGTGTTCGTGTTTCTGATTAGGTGATTGGGTGTAGTTTCTTTGTATGTTATCTATGTGTTTTGTGTTGTCCTGGGCTTTGTGTGTGGTTCTGGGCTTTTCGTTTTGTGTTGATTGTTAACAGTGTGCTGTTAGTGTTCATTTGTTTGTGTGTTGAGTGTGTTTTTGTCGTGTTGTTTGTTGTAGTCTGTATTAGTTTTGTCGTTTGGTGTTGATGAATTTGATTGTTGATGGAGTGTGATTTGGATGTTTGATTGTTGTTGTGTCCTATTGGTGTGTTTGTGTTTGCTTGATAGGTGTTCTGGTTTGTGTCGCTGATGGTGACTGTTATGTGTTTTTAGGTCTTCGTTTGAATGTTGTAGTGTTTACTGATAGTGCATTCGTTTTATGTTAGTGTCATGCTTGTTTTATGGTGTTTTATAGATCTGTTGTGTTTTATGTGTACTGTGTATGTTATTATGTTTATTTTGCTATTGTTTGTTGCTGTATGTTTTTTCTATGTTTTGTGATCTTGCTTACGCTTGTTTAGTTTTTTCTTTTTTGTGAGTGTGCTGTTGTGTGATAGTTGTTGTTTTTGATTTTGAATTCTCGTGTTGTCAGTTCTTTGTTGTGTTGTGGCTTGGTTTGTGTTTGTGCTGTTTATTGTGCTTTGTAGTTTTAATTGTTGTGTCGATTTGATTTGTGTGTTGTTGTTTATGTGATGATGTTTTCTTTTTTTTGTGTGTGATTTTGATTTTGTAGTGTTTTTTTGTGCGCTTTTTTGTTGTTTTTGTTTTGATTTCGTTCTGTGGTGTTCTTTTGTTGTGTTTGTTGATATGTAGTTGCTGGTCTGGTTGTGTGTGTGGATTTGTTTTGGTCGTGGGTAAGTGGTGTTGTTTTGATGGCTGTTATGTTTGTTTGTTGTCGTATTATTGTCTGTGTAGTGTGTAAGGTTTTATGATTGTTGTGTGTGCTGTTGAGTTGTTGTAGTAGCGTTGTGATGTATTGTGATTGTGTTGTTGTTTCAATGTCGATTCGAATTTTCTCTGTTGTGTTCGATCCTTTTTTTTGAATGTTAATTGTTTTGATTTTTTCTTCTTACTCCTTGTTATTAGTTGTGTTGTGAGTTGGTGCTGGGTCGTAGGTGTTTATGATAGGTGGACTGTGTTACTAGAGTGTTTGTAAGTTTAGTGCACTTTCTGCTTTTTGTGTGTTTTCATTGTGTTGTATGTTTCAAGTATGGATGTTGTTTTGGGTAGTGGTTTTGTTCGTGTTTGATGTGTATTTGTATAGAGTGTGTTGTTCACTGTCGGTGATATGTGGTGTACATACTATTGAACTCTTTATTTTGTTAGCGTGTGTGTGTGTTGGTGTCGATTGTGTTGTTTGTAATCTGGTAATTTTTTCCTGGTTTTATTCTGATATGTTTTGTTTGCTTATGGTGTTTTTGTTCTTTATTTTGTGGCAATTTTTGTTATGGTTGTTTGGGGTTTTTTGTTGTTGTTTGTTGTTCTTGAATGTGTTTATCTTTTTGCTTTTGATTGTTTGTTGAGACGTGTTGTAGTTTGTTTTGGTGTGTGTTTTGATTGTATGTTGATGGGTCGTTTGTTGGTTTCTTTTGTCTGTTTCGTTGTTCTTAGTTTTTCTTTGTTGTTTCTAGTTGTGTTTTACATGTTTTTGTATTGTATGTGTGTTGTGATTGGATTGTTGTTAGTTTTATGTGTTGATTGTGGTCGTTATGTGTTCGTTTTTGTTGATGTAACTCTTCTTAATCTCGTGCGTGGTTTTAGTGTTGTGTGTGCGTGTTTTTCAGGGTTTGGATTGTGTGTTTTGTGATGGTTATTTGGTTATGTTCTGTTTGTGCTGATTTAGTTGTGATCTGAGATGTTTTGTGTTTGTTTATGTTGTTGTGTTGTGTATGTTGTGTTGATTTGGTTTATTAGCTTGTGTGTGTTTGTTGGTGTGGTGTATCTTTGTACTGTGTTGTTGATTATGGTGTGTTGTGTGTTTGGTTGATTTGTTGTGTGGTGTGTATTGATTAAGTGTATACTGTTTTGGGTTGTGGTGTAGTTGTTGTTTGTGTTTTGTTAGTGTGTCTGTTTCTATGTTTCTTTAGATCGTTTACGAGTTGTTTGTTGAGATATAGTAGTTGCTTGACTGTATTGTTTGTTGCTTGTTTATTATTGTAGTGTTTGTGTGTCTGTTTTATTGTCGTTTTGCTTGATTGATATTGTTTGTGGTAGTTTTTGAGTGTTTTGGTTCATTGCTCTTGTCACTTGTTGTATTCGCTGTTAGTGGTGTTTGCTGTATTGTGTCTTGATGTGTTCTCTCTGTTGACTGCTTTGAGTAGTCGTGTTGTTGTTGTTTGTGTGTGTTTGTATGCTCGTGTAGTTAGTTTTTTGTGCGTGATCTTATAGTTGTTGATGAGTCGAGAAATTTTGTTTTGTGTGTGTGTATTCAGTGTTTTGATGTGTTGCTTTTTCATTACCTTATCGCTTGAAGTCTTGTAGTGTGACTGCCTGTGTTTGTTATGTAGGCTAGTTAGATTTGATTTTTGTGTGTATTGTTTTTCTTGTGTATTGTGTTGTGGACTGTCTTGTTTGCTTTGTTATTTATGGTGTATTTTGATGTTCTGTGGTGTTTGTTTTGTTGTGTTTGTGCATCTGTGTTGTGTGGGTTTTGTTGTTGCTGAACGTATAGTGGTCAGTCGGTTTTATCTATTCGTTTCTTCGTTTTGTTGTTAGTTTATTGTAGTTTGGTGTTTGTCGTTTTCATGCTTGATAGGTGTTTTGTAGCTTCTTTGTCTAGTCTTGCTTTTGTGGGCTTTGATGTTTCTGTGACTCTTGTTTGTTGACTCGTCTATAATATCTGATCACAAAGTTTTTTTGATCGTGGGTTGCTGTTTTGTCGTTGTCGTATTCTTGTTTTGGTATTTGTAGTTGTGCTTCGTGGTCTTGTCTGTGTTGTTGTGATCGTGTTTGAAATGTGTTGTTATCTGTCGTCTGTGTTGATGTTTTCTGTCTCTTTTGATATATAGCGACGTCTCGCAGCCGTGCATCGCTGTCTGCATGTTAGATTTGTGTGAACTGATGTTGTGCTCTGTTTCGTAATGATACTCTTTGTTGTGTTTTTGTTGATGTGTTGTACTCTAGTTTGTTGTGTTTTTGTGTCTTGTGTGTGGTATTTTATTGTTGTGATTTTGTTTGTTTCGTTTGTTGTGTGTCGCTTTGTCTATGTTTTATTTTTGTGTTTCAGTTGTTTTGTCAACTGCCTTTGTGTGTTTTTTTGTGTGTTTGTATGTGCTCGTTTTTCACGATTCATTTTGAGTTTGTTTTGTTTTGACCGCTTTCTCACGTCGCTCGATTAGTTTCGTAACGTGTTCGCTTGTTTGTGTGCTAGTTCTCGCTCTTGATCGTTGGTGTGGTGTCGGCATTGTATATGTACTCTCATCGCCGATACCCTTTGTGTATGTCTTTGATGAGTATTATTGTTGTGTTGTTGTGTGTGTTTAATTAGTATTGATTTGTTTTGTGTGTAATGTTAGTTTTGAGTAGTATTTTATTTGAGGGTTGTGTGTTTGTGTGTGCTGTAGCTTTGATTTGTTGTTGGTGTTGGTTTGTGAGTATATTCACTGTTATGTGTGTTTAATTCGTATTGTCGATTGTTGTTTTGTTGTTATTGGTAGTGGTGGTATAATTGTCGTTGTGTTGATTTTTGGTGTGTTTTGAAGTTGGAATGTGATTTTGTGTGTGTGTGTTGTTGTGATAAGTTGTGTAGTGATCGTTGTCGTTTGTGTTGTGTTGGTACAGTCTAATGTTTAGGTTGTTTGTTGTTTTGTTTGGAATCGTTTTGTGTTTGTGTGGATTTTTTACGCATGTTGTGTTAGTGTGTGTAGTGTATTGTTTTGTTGCTGTTGTGATGTTTGTTGTCGTGTTCGTTTTTGTGTTGTTATGTGATGATGAGATGTGTGTGATTTTTTGTTTGTGAGTGTTGTGACTTGATTAGTTGTGGTGGAGTGTGTCTCTTTTTGGTTGTGTAGTTGGTGTGGTGAGTGTGTAGGTCGTACGTTATTTTGTTGTGCTTGTGTTTGTGGTGTGTGTTGCTCGCGTTTCAGTCAGTTTGTGTGATTGTGTGTGTTGATGTCGCTGTCTGTTCGTACTCGTAAGAACCGTCTTTTCGTCACTCTAGCTCGAGGCCTACTACCCGATCTGTTGTTGTAGTTTGTGTGTTTTCGCTATGGTTGGTTGTCGTCACGCTCGTGTTTCTGCTCGTGCTCGTCGTTGTGTGTCTTGTAGTGTCTATCTTAGTTGTGTGTGCTTATTTTGGATTCTAGTGTTGGTGTGCTTGAGGTTGTGCGCATTCGTGTTGTTTTGTTGTGTATGTTACATACAAATTTCTGTCCAGTCGTCTCGTTTCAGCTTGGCTTGTCAGTTATGTGATTTTTTGTGTTTTTGTGTTATGTTTCTCCGCTTTCGTGGTCTAGTGTTCGTTCGTTTTGTGTTGTGCCTCGTGTGTGTTGGTTCTGTTGTCATCTTCTTCGTTCGTATGTTATATTGTCATTTCGTTGTTGTTTGTTTGTGGGTCGCCATGACGCGCTGTTTGCTGCTCCTAGTGACTGCGATTCAGATCGTCATCCTAACTGCTTCGAATGTGTTTCTATCAGCTTAGTCTCCATGTATTGTGTGTGGTTGTATTGTCCTAGTAGCCCTATTCTTCGTGTCTTTAGTGTGTGTGTTTTGTTTGTTCTTTTTTGTTGTGTGTTCTCGTGTGTGCTAAGTTTTGTTGTGTTTATGATGTTTGGGGTATATTGTTTGTTGATGTGTGTTGTAGTGATTGTTTTGTGTTATGCTTTGTATAAGTGTATGTATTGTTTTGTTGTGTTATGTAGTGTGATGTTTAATTCTGTGCTGTTGAGTCCGTATAATGTTCGTATGGTCTTTGTCTTTCAATGTTGTTTTGATTGTGATATGCTTGTGTTGTGTTGTTGTGTGTTGTTGTGTTTGTTGTGTGTTTGGTGTCGTAAGTGTTTTGTAGTTATTAGTGTGTACGTTTGTGTGATTGCCAGTTGTTGTTTCTGCTGTATGTTTTGTCTATTTGTGCTGTTTTCAGTGTGAATGTGTTGTTGTTTGTGATTCGTGTTTGTTTGTACATTGTTCTCTATGTCGATTTTGTTGTCTATTGTTTTTTTCGATTTTGTTTGTGTTTGTTAGGGTTGTTTCTTTAATTAGATGATGATAGGTTTTGTTTAGTGTCTTCATCTTAGTTTTGATTGTTGTTTATGTATTTGATGTTTTGTATTTGGTAGTTTGTCTATTGTTGTGTATTTGTGATGTGTTGTCAGTTGGTTTTTATTTGTTGATTTGTATGTGTCTATTCTGCTTAGTGTGTGAGTTTTTGATTTTCTGATGTGTGTTGTCGTACGTAGTTGTAGTTGTGATGTGTTTTGTATGCATTGCATGTTAAGTGTTGTTTTGTTATTTTGTGTATACTATGTTCGTGGATTATGGTTTGCTTCGTATTTTGTAATTTATTGATTATTGTATTGATATTTGTTTTTGTAGTAACGACGATCCCTGTCGTATTTGTTATTGTTCTGTAGCTTGTTGATTGTGTGTATCGGCGTCACGTTGTCTCGTTCGATTTGTGATGAGTGTTCATGTCGTGATGTGGTTGTGGTTGTTTTGTGTGATTCATGTAATCTGATTTATGTTGTGTATTTGTTGTGAGTGATTGTGTTGTTCGTTGTGCATTCGATGTGTCTGTATGATGTTGTGTGCAGTGCTGGCTTTTCGATGATTTATTTGTTGGTGTAGATTCCGATTAAGCTGTTGTTTTTGGATTTTGTGTCGTTTGAATGATGTGTTCGCTTCTTGTTTGCTTTGTGTGTTGTGGTTGGTGTTTTTTCCGTGTGTGTCAGATTGTGTTTGTGTGTGTGTGATTTGTCGTTGTTTTTGTCGTCTTTCTATGTTGTGTTGTGGTTTGATTTGGTGTATTGCTCTTGGTAGTTGTCTTTATGTGTTTTGTTTGTTTGTGTGTTGTTGTTGTGAATCCGTTTGTGTTTGTGTTTGTGAATGTGTTTGCTTTGTGTAGTGTTCTCTGTTTGCTCGACGAGTTCCGCTTGTGATTGCTTTGCATGTTTCTGTAGAAGTGATGAGTGATTTCTTTTTGTTTGTGTCTTAGTTGATGTGAAATTCAATGTGGTTACGTGACTAGGTCCTTGTTGTGTAATGTTCGTTCGATCTGTGTTGGTTCGTTCTTATAATGTTGAGTCTTGTATAGTTATTCTTTTTGTGTGTTTGGGGGTGTTGGTGTGGTGTTGTTCTGTTGTGTGGTGTTTTGTTGATTTGTTGTGTGCTTGTTAGATGTGTGTTGCTTTTGTTTATTGTTTTTGATGATTTGTAGTGTGTGTAAGTTTGCTGATTGATGGTCTGTCTTGATTGTTCGTGTGTGTTTATTTTGTGTTGGTATGTAATTGATGATTTGTATGTATGTTGTTGTGATGTGGTGTGTGCTGTTGTTTCCTCTTTGGTTGTTTGTATTATTGATGTTGTGTTTGTGTTGCTGTGTGTTTAGGTTCGTTATTATGTGTGATTGAAGTTGTGCTGGCTGTGTTTGTTTCAGTTGTTACTTTCAGATTTGTTGTGTGTGTGATTTGTTTTTGTGATATGTCGTTTGTTGCGCATTGATCGTTGTGTTGTGCTGTGTTGTTGTGTATGTGTGTTGTGATGTAGTGCTGTGTGTGTGTGATTTGTGTTTTGGTGTGCTTTTGTGTGTGGTGTTTGTTTGTGTGTTTGTCTTTTGTTCTTGTTGATGTAGTTTGTTGATTTTGGATGTGATTATGTTATTGTGGATGAGCTGTTTTTGATTCTGTTTGTGTTTTACAGTGTCGGTTGTGTTTTAGGTTCTCACGTCTTCATTCTGTTATGTATTGTCGTTTATGTTTTTTTTTGTGTTGACTTTTATCCTGTTTTGTGTGTGATGTGTTGTGATGTTGTCGTGATCGTTATTTGTCTTTATTTGACGTTTGTTTTTAGATTTGTATGTGGTGTTTGCTGTTAGTTTTGTTGTGTGTTGTGTTGTTTGTTGATGTTTTTGTAAATTGTGTTTTAGCATCTACCTGTTGTAGCTTTGTGTGATTTTTGATGACTGTTGTTGTATCGTTTTGTTCGACATGCACGTGATGTCCCTAGGTTGTTTTTTGATGTGTATGCATTTTGTGTCCCTTTTTTTTAATGAGCATTACACTATGTATGTAATTAATTTTGATATAAAAATTTATAATTTTTATTATTATAATAACTTTATAGGTATCCTACTATACATCACTATAGTATATTTTATAGAAATAAATACAAATAAACTTCGTATTCCTATGCCAGCTAAGTTAAATTAACTACTATAAAAAAAAACTTCATTTCAACAGAGAATTACCGCTTTCGCGCATGCCATGGATGACGGCCGTTCAGCTGTCCGAGGCCAAATTAATCTCCTCAATTTTCGTTCGAATCCGATTGGTTCGATCGCGCACGGACGGTCCGCAATCGAAGTTGCTTGCGACTCGTTCTACACCCAGTTCCAAATTATGAAAACAATTTATTAATTTGTAGATATCTTACGTCATGAGTGTAGACTGTGTACAGTTATACCTAAGGAATATCAAGCGAGTATTATTTATAAAATTTATTTTTATTAATATTTAACTCATTATTTAGTATCAACTTAATGGTAGCATAATAATAATGTCACAATAGCATTTTTTACATAAAAAGTCAATATACACAATATAAAAAATAAGTTTTACAATAATAATTTTTCATAAAATCTGAATAATAATTAATACATAATTTATAAAGAAATGTAAAATAACAGATTATATTCGGATGATACATTAAAATAATATTTCCAGAATATTTATCATAAAATCGAATAATATTATAAATAATAATATACTATAATGTATTTCAAAAAACAATTAAATCGGATGATAATTAATTAAATAATATTTACAAATAATTAATTTATATAAAAATGCGAATAGATAATTAAAATAATATTTACAATAGAATTTATATAAAATGCGAATAGATAATTAAAAATAATATTTACCAATAATATTTTTATATAAAATCGAATTCTGATAATTAAATTAATATGTACAATAATAATTTATTAAAATGCGAAGCTTTTAGAAATAAATTAGGTCGAATATTTTATTAAATATATTAACTTCATTTTATTCTTTCAATTGATAACTGATTGAAAATCGTATCTTCGGCGTCATATTTACGTTGGTAATAATATGACGCTACTGTATTCAAGTGACATGCGTTTTACTCGTGTCATCTATGGCACCAAACTTAATTTTTTGTTATTGTGTGGCCTTATGAAGTTTTCACACATTCAGCGTCATTTGGCACTCCTTAACCTAAGATGTTGCACGTCAAGGCAATTATAATGTCTTGTTGTTGGATTTAACGTGACATTTATTCAACAGACCATCTAATAATGGGGTTGAGTTCGCAGAGGTAAGGCTGGTAACCTTAACACTGTTTTATTTTGTTTGCAAACCATTCTGTCGATGAGTATTTGTTATACATCGGTTTAATTTTCTGAAACATCTAAAAAGTTCTGGTATTTTATTATTGTTTTGTCAACAACATCGCCTCTTACTTTTAGCATTCGATAATACCAAGCTTCTTCAATTTGACGTCGGGTAATCTGTTCAATTTTACGTCGAGTGGAATAACGCGTTGTCCTTTACCGATGACCGATTATCTTTGAGCTCGTAAACCACTTCTAATCCTAATCCAGGAGGAAAACCTATCGCCATTAATTTAACGTGATAGTCGTTGGTGATTTTTCCTTCGACTCGCTAAGCATAATTAATGAATCGGGACAAAATCCATTCGGAGCTAAGTGAACATTATGAGAGTTTTCTTTTCACAGTGGGGTTAGCTGGCGGTAGAAGACCTGGAACTGCAGCTTGGCTCCGTCTTTCTACTGTAGTATCCTTATTGCTCTTAACTCGTTGTTCTCCACCCCACGTTTCGTCGATGTAGGATATCTCGGTCGAATCGCCTCCGCTATTTTCTTATTTCCCTGATATATCGTTACGCATTCCCGAAATTCGCCATTTTACATTAAACGCACTGTTGTCCTCTTTTTGTAAATTTTTAAAAACAATAGATGTAATAAGACAGATAATGATGCAATGAGAAAGGTCCGCCAGGTATGAGTCGTTCTTATTTCATACCCTACTTAGAAATTTTATTTTAAATTTGGCAACTCGAGATTCACCAAAACTGATGAATTTGTCTTCGTATCGTTCTTTGTCAATTTAATGCCTCATTTATTCAATGATTTTGTTGAAAAAATGATACGTTCTGTTAGGTCGATGAAAAACTGTTTTGAAGTTGCGTATCGGTAAGTGTATTGGAAATAGTTTGTCTTTCCTATCCTAATTTCTTTGGAAATAGTGGGGACCTGCTGTCTTATGAAAGTTTGGGATCTGCAACAATTAGATTTGTCAAGAGTTGATGTTCATTTGCTTATTGCGCTAGAAGAACAATGAAAAATTTTAAAATATGTATGGTATTACAAAAAAAATTTATACTTTGGATATCTATTATTTTGACCAATTAATACTATTTAATAAAAAATATTGTAGGTAAATGGTTTTATTTTTTATATTTTTGTTATTTTAATAATATATATTATTCGCTTAAATTTATTGTTATTAAATTAATCAAAAAAACAAAGTTGATTTAAAAATGCTTTTTTTATACATTTTATAATAAACTATCTATTAACATCAATTATATTCTTTTTATAAAATTAAATGTCTATGAGTATAATTATATCTACTGTCTGTTATTTCTTCCGATTATTTACGTAATTCATTTTCTTAACTCAATTAATAGATTTTAAATGTAAAATAAATTAATTCTTATTTTAAACCTATTCTCATACTAGTTAAAAATTTAAATTACGTATTATTGAATGGTACTTTTTAATTTTCGTTATTAGCTGTATAACAATAAAAGAGCTTAAATAAGATCAAAATTGTGTTTTAATTAATTGAGTACAACCGAATTGTTGATCCATCTTGATTAAAACGAAATAAAGTACACAATTTTAAAAAAAAATCAAATCGGGTATGTATATCACGAAGTTCTGACAAATTTAAATACTCAAAGAATAATGTTTATAATGCACTAATTTTTAAATGTTTTAGTTTATAAATTTAAGACCCTAAGGTTCAAAATTTCAAATATTATTTTGTCTGTGGAGAACGTAGGCCCCAAAAATCTGTATGCATGTAGAATGTCTCCAACTAGGATATAATCGAATTTACTATATCTAACAATATATTACGCTTAAAATAATTGATAGATTTTATTTTTTCCTAAAGTGATATGCACTTTACAACTTACCAAGTGTCGGACGTCTTCACCAGACGTACTATATGAATTATATGTACTATGCTATAAAGAACCGGGCGGAGTGTGCCAAATAATTATTATATTCTTATTATTGACTAAAAATTGTAATGGTGTTTTTCATTATTTTTTTTTTAGTGGTCTTATCTTGTTTTTTTTACTGAAAGAGGCATAAGGGCCATTTATATATATGTTTTGCGCGGTGCCCGTTAATCATGCTATGTCTGTACATTCGTAGTGCGCAAATCGCCGTTAATACAAACTGCAGAGCACACTGTTATGTGCGTTTTTATTATTATTTTTTTTATAGCTACATGCACAGCTGGCAGTCTGCGACACCCAAAACTGTGAGTTTTGTTAATTATTATTTTATTGTATTTATTTTATTTGTCGAGCCGAAGGGCCAGTTATTATAAATATCCTGTTGGGATAAGGGCGTTTATCTTATTTTATTATTTCTGTTGGGAAGGGCCGCATAATATATTCATCTTTAGATTTAGTTCCTCATCTGAGTTGTTAGGTCCAAAAGTGTCGTATATTACATATATTCAACAATATTTGTTGTGCAGAAGGGCCGAATATTATTTTTATTGATTAGATTATATTGTTCCATGTAGCTCAAATAGCTCACTCGACAAATTACTTCTTTTAAATTTTATTGAGCCTTCATAAGGGCCATATCATTATATTAACATTATATTTTGAACTCATCTTATAGAAAAATAACTATTTTACTCTTTAATAGGAGCGCATAGATGTCACTATAGTATTGTTATATTTGTATTACAATTTACAGCTCTCATAGCTGATTTGTATTCTTTATATATTGTAGGGCACTTGGACACATTTTACTCTATTGCGGCTCAAATTGCTTGCCGTATTATTTGATATTTTATTATTTTTATTCTGTTAGGTTAGGAATGGGCACTGTTTTTTATCATAGGCCAAAGTGATATGTTGCTGTGCATTTATCTTTATCTACGGTATATATTGGTACTTATACAACATTAGTTTTATTATAACAGCAACTTTAGGCTCACCTGACCAGAAACCGTGTTACCAATTTTAAATTTTTCGAGATTAGCTATAATTGCTAAACACACCTACAAGACTAATCACTTATTCACAAATTAACATATTTCAAAAAATCATTGCCCGGAAATCCCTCGACTCCAGTGACTCCATAATGCTGAGTTTTTACAATGCAGTAACCATACACTCAGAATAGTTTCTCCATATTGTAAGACACTTAAGTGTTAGCGGGTAAAGTGAAACTAAGCTGTGTCGTGTGCGCGTATTAATATTATATGCTCCCGACTGCCATGTATTTATATTAAAGAATCGACAAATCGAAAATGCATAAGATGTACTAAAAACTAGAAAATGGTGGTGAGGACGGTGAGCTGTTTGAAACTCTGGTATAATTTTTAATAATTTTGGGGGTTGGTATACATATGAAACATATTCTTTTTAAATTTCCAATCCTTAGTATAAACATTAAACCTATCAAATTATTTTTAATTAAGTCACTGGCCGTTATATATATATAAATACAATATATATATTATACACAGAAGGGCCACTGGGTTATTTACGTATGCAATCTTTCGCTGAAAAATTGTAGTTATTGAAATTGTTATACAACTAAACTCTCTGTCAATTCTTTTTCATTTTGTTTGCAAAGCTAATTACGTCGTCATGAAATATATGCCTTCGTTAATTAGTTTACTACGGTTGACAACTAATAAATTATAATATAGAACAAACTACAAAAAATAAATAATACTTCAAGTGGTGACTAGCTTTTATGAGACTATGGGGATCTGCCTCATTATTAATACAGGAGTTAAGAAGGTCAACTCAGTGAAAATTTGTTATTGCGTGTTTGCTCTGAGATCGTTTGTTCACGCACCCATATGCTATAATCAATTATCTATACATTTAGCTCGTTTCATTGCTTCATTACCGCACGACGCACGCTACGAGGTTTTATTATCTGTCCCTCTCCCATCCGCTCAGCTTGTATTACATATATTCCTAATTATTGTTCAATTAATTTACTTATCATTGTTCTTTCGTCATATTTATATTCTGTGTTTTGGAATCTCGCGATTATCCGCCATTTTATTGTCATAATTCTTGAGTTGCTAACTTGCTTTTCTCTTTTATTCTCTTTGTTTGGCCAACGCCCTTGTCATGAATTATTTTTCTTTTCTTTTTCTGTTCTTGATTATCTCTGTCTGCGTTAAAAAGTCCAAAAATTGTGTATTGTCAATTAAATTTATCACTATCGTGCAAATTCACTGCCTACAATCAAAATGTTTTTTTTCGAACGTAAATTTGTTGCATTGCGTGCGACCCAACACCAGTATACATTATTGTTCCATTGATTAATTATTATTATTATATTATTAACACCTTGCCTGATTGTTACTTAATACACCACTGATAATATTATAACTGTATTATTTTAATATAATCTGAGATAAGAAACGTGAGTCAAGAATGGCTATTCACTGTTTTATATTATTATTATTATCGCGCGTCGGTTCTATCACATGTATTAGTTACTCCCCCATTAATAACACTCTGAACCCTCCTTTCAACCAATATATAAAAATACTAGATAGACGACTCCCTGTTCCTATTCCTAAATGTAAGAAAACATTAGAACAATGGGATACATGGCCCACTCTTTCTACATGCGCCAGAACTGTATATTTGATGCACTCTCGTGAGATTAGAGTTTAGTAATCTGTATTTTAACATTTGTTATTCAACAAATTCAACCAATATTGAATAAACTGAATAACATGATCATCTTAAATTAATAATATAAATAAGGAACTGATAATTTATGGTAAGTATTTAATATTATTTATTATTGTTATATAAATTTAATAAATTCTATTTTATATATTTATAAGATTCAATGGATAGTTTTTTATCAGTAACTTCATTTTTTTTTTACTTTTTAGTTTTAATTTTTATATAATGAGTACTAATAGAATAATAAATATTTTTTTTGACCGATGGTACTTTACTACATTTAATGAATATTACAAGCCTACAGGAATAAATAATTTACTCTTCAATTCGGAATATGGTCAACATTTTTTCTATTTTATAGCTTACACACTAAATCTATTACCTTTAGTACAAACGCTCAGAGAAAACACTGGGCGGCGTTAAAATTTTGTCGTTGAGCACCGTCAATTCTATAATGTGACTGATTAATGTTTCGTAGGCCAAGTAATTTATTTACAATGAATGGTTAGAAGAACTTGGGCGCAGGGTTTCTTTTCTTATTATACTCTTATTACTGTTGCCAAACTCATGATTCTAATATGTGTTTCTCTCCATTTTTATTAAGTGGGGACATCCGCAAACACGTAATAAACATGATATTTTTACCTTTAAATGGCGTTTTTAAATATATGTTATTCTCAATGTTTTGTTTTTTAAGTGTTCACTCAAAGTGTTTTGTTTGTTGGTCCCATAACCCTCTCACCATTAGCTGCATCTTACTTGTTCAGAAATGGATCGTACCTATGGGCGGCCAACTTGTGCGGATGGGGTGGTTTCATTACGTGGGTGGGGCTCAGCACCTCTGTGGTGGGGGACAGCAGCGCTGACGTCAGTGAACAAAATACTGGTCGCCGACCGACGGTACGATCCTATTCTGACAACAGCGAGTATAGTTTCACAAATCATTTTTTAGTTGGAAAAAAAATGTATTAACAATATTCTATTTTTTTAAATATTAAACATTATATCCAATGGTTTCACCTGACTGAATTATTTCTCAAATATAATTCGTTCGTCATGGATTCCTCAAAATAAAATATATAATTGGCTGTTTCATGGGATTACTAAATTTCTCTTTCATTACACTAGTAACACATTAAAGGATTTGGTATCTAATTTTTACTAATTAATAAATTACTGACCATAATGCAACACATACATGCATTTCTGTCTTTTCTCGTATAACTGTGTGCCAGGCAACCAAACTAACGCTAAATACCTGGTAAAGTTTTTTTTTGTTGGCACTTAATTTTTTTTTGTTGTTTTTTTTTCCAGAGACAAACATATCAGTAGGCACAAAAAATGTATTCTTTACTTAGCTACACAATCATATATATACACCATAATATTTACAAGTTATAATCTATTAAATATAGGTATCAATCATTTAAATTTAATCGCTTTAGACGACAAAAGTTACTCAACTGTCTATAAACAATTCTGATCCTAAATCGAGTTAATTATTCAATTCATTTATTTAATAGGAGTGTCTTTAGGAAAACCGTGGAACACCTATTTCTTTACTTCAGTTTTAACACATCCTTCCAGCACAAGTAGGCTCATTATAATAGGAATTAAAAAACAACATAATGATTTATAAAATAACTGTATTATCTAAGTAACCAAATTACAATATAAATATAAATGTTATAAAATTTCAGTAAAAAAGCTATACGTTAATATAGCAACCATAATACAATAAAATAGATTAATCATGATAATAATAAACAATTAAACATAGTTTGCTTATTAAATTGTATTATAAAATATTAATATAAATATACTAATTAAGAAAAAGCGGGATAACCGTCGCTATTGGTGTAACGAAACACAGCTGTGACCACCAGTGCAAACTAGATCAAAACTTCAGTCGTTTTATTCGATAATCTAGCAAGATATCCAACGGTGGAAGTTCTATGTTAGCTGTTTTCATGAATAAGATATTACAGGGGAATGGACAACGACTAGATTAAGGACTAAGGTATATTAAATATAATACTATAGTGCTTCTAACAGGACAGAATCCGAAAACTTATCAGTGACTCCCACACATGTTTCTAGAGGTAATTGTGTGTACTCTAGCGCTATCTGTGTGAGTAATATCGACTCAATATCTCTATTTTCATCAAATACATAGTACATTTGTTCCTAAAATTATTAATTGATGTTATCTTCTAAAAAAAATTTCAAACAATTAATTAACCTTAACTCTTTTACCTAACTAAGAGTCTATATTATATATTAATGCTTAGCTTAACAAATTACTGAAGTCATACTGTTGGAACCAATGAAAAATTTGAAAATGTTGTGATTTCACATGAGAAATGTATGTGGCTAGAGATGACAACAATTAGGATTATATTGTATTTGTGTGTGTTCTTATTTCCATGACAACTTACTAAATAATTGGTTTAACTTAAATTAACTAGTTTTAAACTCACTGTTTATAGCAACTACAAAAAGTGTTTTATTATGAGGCTGAAATGAACTTCTATAGAATGCGCCAGCTCCGATTAAGGAGAGATTTAACATTTTATGACCCCACACTCCGCCTAATTTTCAGTGTCAAGTCCTGTTATTCATCTTACGTCTCATGGGATAGTTGTTTAATTAGTTTATGGTTTTTTATTATGGTTTTATTGGATTGAGTTCTATACCAGCCGACCATATGAACACAATCCCGTCCGGTATATAGTACCGCGAATCGGACATGAGGAGAAGAGTCGTCGGGTAGTGTAGCTAGCCGTTCCGTGTGGTGGTTGGAGCGCCCGTACAAGTGCTATATATACCTTATTCTTGTTCCTACGCTGCGGAACGTCGATACTCAATAGTTAAGTGTTCTCCATGCAAACCAAATATTACAAATTAATGATTGGCTTGTTCTTTGAGAAAATTCAAAACTAGTTCTCTTAGGTTCTAGTGCAAATGTTAAATTGGAATTATTATGGTCCGTTTGAAACAAAACTAAAGATAATTGCATATTTGGAATTTCATTATCATTTAATCACAACAAATATTACAGTTTTTTGATTTCGGTAGACGGCTTTATAAGCATAATTTAGATCCTTATACGTTTTCCACAATTAGCTAATAAAAATAGATTTTCATTTATATATTAAAATAAAAAAAATACCGTACTATGCCTACAGTTAAAATCTGTTTTTGTTAATCTAATGGAAAATCATAAATTTTTGTTTTTATCAAGTATAGTAGAGTTTAGGTATTTATCAATACTCTTTTTTATTCTTTCGGGCTCTTCAGAAATATTTGTGTATTATTGTGATAATGTTCGTCCGAGAGTATTTTGATCACTTAGAGTATAAGCAATGAACTCAAAAACTGTGCATGAATAAGTAATAATTCTAAACATAATAAAATTTTCTTCTTTATTACATAATAATAAATGGCCCATGTCACATTTGTAAAAATACAAAAGTCAAATCCATGTATTATAATATAAGGTCATTACTTGTTTCATATGTTGTTTAAAACTTTGGCAATGTTTTATACATAAATCATCAATCATTAGGTGTGATCATTTTAGATTCAATGTTCATGACACATTCAATAAAATCGTTGGGTTTATTGATCATTATTTTACATGTATTTCTATTTATGGTCACTGTAACACAATCTAATCAAAATTAGCAAGTCATAAATAATATGAACCTATGTTCATTCTGGATATTTTTTATCCATATAAGCAGTTGATTCTTTTTAATCTGTTAATATTTACACTATCAAATTATCAGGTTCACTGTTATTTTTTTTGTCTAAATTGTCAAACACATTTGTTGGATAGACTCTAATTAGATTAAAAATGATCAAGTTCCAACTTCCAACTGAAAAAACTTGTTAACTTGTTGAAAAACTGTTAAACTGTTGCATCTAATGATTATATCTGGATCGACACAAGCTGCAAATTTACTCACTTGCCTATAGTTTTTAAAAACAATGAATACTTGGGTTGAGCCCAATATTATACCAGCTCATATCGTATATAGCAATTCATAACTAAATAGAGATAAACACTATATATACATATAGCTAGGTTACAAAACTTACCAACGATTAGGCATATTTAATATTTCTATATATTACCCAAGTCATATTAATATTAAATATGACAAGACATTGGAGAAATTACAGTGTTAAAAAACTTGATTATGTCTTAGTTGAGTTCTATTCTAGAGTACAATTCTACTATCTAAGGTTTATGATGAATTAACTAAATGGGGTTTTTATCTATATGAATTCTTATGGATTAGATAATTTTTTTTTGAACAAACGATTTGATGCAAATGTATACAATTTTAAATAGCAATTTTTATAGTACATATTGATAAATTAAGTACCCCAAAATGCACAATCAAGATTAAAAACACACAAAGGGTTCATAAAAGATGTAGACTATTTTTTTTTAAATTGTATACATTTTAAATAATAACCAGTTTAAATGGTTATGGTTTTACATCAAAAAGTTCATCGAAGTATGAAAAGTAAACTTTTTATACCAAAATGAATTAATAATCGTTTTAAGTAATTATTTTACAAAAAACAATAGATTACTCAATCCTTATATAAAACTATTTTGTGTGTTCATGCAATATAAAGATTTTAAATCAATAACAATTTAACAAACTTCTTGTAAGAGATTTAAATAGCGTTATTAAAGGTATGAACTCTCATACATGCTTAGAAATTCATTATTTTTATAAACGATATGAGAGTTCCAATACCACTTAAAACAAATCTTTTTCCATTTGGGAAAAAAAATTTTTTTTTTCATTGTGTCTAGGATCAATATTTTGCTCTCTATAGATCGGAAAGCGTCTAACGATTGTGTTGTCTCTTTGATTTCGTTACATAAGACCTGTAAGTAATTATATAGATATTTAAATCTTAGATAATAATAAAGAAAATAAAGAAATTACACTTATTACTTGGTAGTTTATTTGTAACTTAACTTAACTTTTTTAATTTTCCATTTACATAGATCAATAAAATCAGATAAGTAACAATATAACCTCTATCAATATTTTTATGTTACAATTAAACTTAATATATTTTCTTAATATTAAGTGCTTTAAAAATTAATTTAGAAAAAAAGTTTTTTTTTATGAACTTAAAGAAATCACTAACACTGAATTATATTTTATTAGGTAAACACTCTTTCTCATAAATAAAAATTAACTTGTGATTTTATTGAATAATGTTTGTTTAAAACATAGTTGACGAATTCTGGCACCAGAAAAAAGAAAAAAATAATTACAAAAAAGTAAAAAAGTGATTAGAAGTATTTATTACGGAATGATGAAAAATATAATTGGTAAATATATACAGATCATTTTGGCAGGCAATTAATATTGGAATTAGGAATATAATAATATATTCGATTTAACTATCGCCACCAAAAATTATCATAATAATCTCTCTGCCAATACTCGAGTTCCTGGATCATCCGACGAAATCGATAAAAAAACCAACAACAATTCGCCGAAATCCTCTAATAGTTATAATTATTAACTTAAATACATTTATCATATGGGTAGGCGGTCCGACACGAAATCACTAAAAAGTATAGGGTTCGGGTTGGGTCGATCCCGAATACACGTGTTGTTTACCGGCTCTCAAAACCGGGAAAAAAGATAAATAAATATTATTGTAAGCATCGAAGACGAATAAATATATTATAGAGTACTGGCGGAGGTGTGTAGATGAGTAAACGTCGACGACCTCGAATGGACTCATGGCGTAGAAGTATTGGACGAGATAGTTACTACGGATTACATAGATGAATACTATTATGGATACGCCGGAATTGGTCTCATGGGCGGCGACTGGTCGGTAACTCGAAAATGTTTGTTTACTAGCGTGTGTATGTCGAGTGGAGGTTACATCATTTCGACGCTCGGTATCGCTTGTGGGGGCGGTTGTATATTGTTCTTAGTATGTGGACACATAAGGGAAAAGATCGATGTGGACAAAGACCACAGTGAAAGCACGAGCTGCACAAAAAACGTCTCGGCGGAATATATCGCGTACGTGAAGGTTGTACCAACCCTAGGAAGCGAAGTTTATAACGATCAATCAGATTCCGATGTCTGGTGAAACGAAGACATTGGCAGCACGCTGCTGGGCCACGCCCAAGCAGAACTTTAGGGTGTGACTTGGGGGTCGTAATGTAGAGCCGGAGGAAGAACGGGTAGGGTTCCGCCTTGCAGTTTACGGGCACGCGTTCATCGCTTTTCTTTTCTTTTTATTTATCCATTCACGGTATACAATATAATACGGATAGTACGAAATCACTCCTTTTCGTGACATCTCGCAAGCAGTGAGTTTTAAAAAAAATATGAAGCCTACCTGATTACTACTAATACTAAAAACCCCCCCCCCCCCCACTCCCCCCCCCCACCCCCCCCCCCCAGCAACAACATTTTTTATTACTTACCAAATATGCCTATGCCAAATAAATATCTAACTGAACGTTGCTCCTTGTTTGTTATATTGTACACCCTATTTATGTTTTTTAATCACAATTAAAACACAATAAAGTACCTAATCTGTGTTATTAAATATATACTAATTAATTTAACTACATAGTATTAATAATACATTATAACATTTAACGATCTGATTTTAAAATCGTTAACCTTCCAGGCCCTACGATGATAAATTATTGTTAATACATACATAGTACTATGGATGTTTAGAAAAACATTAGGTAATAGGAAATAACAACACAAAACGTATATTTTCTACAGATTTTTATCTTACCTCCCGGAATTTGACGTTGTATTACCGAATTTTTTTACATGAATTTGGATACGCATTTTACTGTTTTTTAGCGGTTTTTTGAGTCTAAAAGTGTGTACCTATTATAAATCTGTCATTATGTGAGTTTATCAGCGGCTAGCATTACCTACTGTAGGTAATAGAAAAACATACAATATAAAGTGTGGGTGTGAAATTGGAAACAATTAATGTCACGATAAAAAAATTCAAACAACTATTGACATTTTACAAAAATTTATTTCACATGGTTTCAAGTCGTACTGCAAAACATTGTCAAAAGTTAAGTTTTCCCTTAAACATTAAATCAAGATTTCATTAACTACATTTGAAGGCACATTATTAATTAATCTTTTTATGCAATCGGCATATATAGTATCTAGGTAAGTTCAAGCATTCCTTGTACTTCTAAGGAGAGGTTTATATAAACTCGGATTTACTTATTAGTAGTTCTATTTGTATTATTACTACTAAGCATTGATTTAATAATATCACTAATGATACATAGTATATTTTAAATTCAAATGTTACTAAGTTACAACAGTATATATATGGCACGAAAATAAACAACAATATATCGGTATCTTTAATCTAACCTAAAATGTAATTTATTTTTATTTAATTTTAATACGATTGTTATTTAAAGTATTTTTTATGGATATTCATCGGGAATTAATTTTTTTTTTTTTTTTTTTGGTGTGGGGCTTTATTTATTTTAATTTAATTGTATGTCTTGTGTTATGTTTGGGGAATATTAAATTCATATTTGACTACACATTTAAATGTGTTAATGATTATGTATCATACTATTACAGTCTTAATTGCAATAATATAATATATATTTCTATGTATATTATTTATTTTACACATTTTCTTATTTATATTTTTCTACTATTTCTTTATGTTGATTTAAAATACGACCAAAATTTATAAGATTTATAAATTTAAGTCTGAAGTAAAGATAATACACATGTGTGAAAAAAATTGTTTGTCTAACATATGGGTGCCTAATTTAATAGTTATATAATTATAAGTGTACATAATGATCCTTATGAGAAGGTTAAAAGTTTGACAGAATACGGTATTGCGCTAGTAGCAGCTTTAACACAACTATTGGATATTAGTAGAAAGCGCAATTCTTTTAATGAAATCCCCACAATACACTCTCGTGTATCAAAACTGCTAGAAAAAAAAATCATAAATAATAGTGCTTTAAACTGTGTGATCCTCGGTATAATTACAGTAAATCGTCGAGAAAGTGTAAATTATCTCAATAGTATTTAATTATTATTTCCAAATTTATTAGAAATTAAATTATTTATATTTATTTATTTTATTAGTTTTTTTAATTTGATGGGTTGATGGCTTGTAAGGGCCCATTGGCCAAGATGACAAATAAATGAACTCTGAATTTAAAGTTTACATTTTTGTGGTGATGGTGGATAATAATTTATACGGTGGACGGTGGATGGTGGACGGCTATGTGTGTATGTGTGAATATTTTCTTACTCTATGTTGTTTTCCCTTTGTGTGTAAAAAGTGTTTTGAGGTATGTGTAGCGCTGGGGGTAATGCAATGTGGAGAAGTACCACTCGTACCGTACAAAGGAGTCCCCGCCGCGGGGCGCCGTGGAACGTTAATAATTGCGGGGTAAAAATATTAAAAATGACCACTAAAATAAAGAGTGTTTTTTGGTTATAAGTTATAACTAAATACATTATTCAACTATTGACTTTGGGAAAGTGACAAAAGCACATAGCCTACGAAATTCTCGATACGTCGATAACCTTATCCTAACGATTTGGTGCATTTAATTAGGCTTAAATAAAAAAAACCAAAATATTTCCCCACTGTTTAAATTGGAATGTTCTGTTTGTGAAATATAATATACACGATTGTGTTGATACGCTTCTTCATTTTTTTTCTAGCATAGCGACATTACTGTGGCGCTGGATTTTATCGACCATTAAATCTAAAATGACAAGACATAACAAAATTATTTCGTGTAATAATTTGTTTAGTGTAATTCTGATCACCCGTTACGAAAATCATCAGCTATCACGCCAAGCGATCTAAATGTATCAATTTCAATGTTATATTTTGAAAATTATGATGGATTTTATACATTTTAAAATTTCATTTAGTCATAAGGCTTTTTCTAATTCTTAATGTAGTACTGTACATTTATGATTTATCTGTAATCTTTTAATTTTAAAGAGCTGAAAAAACTTAACTTTTAAAATTATGTTGTAATTATTAGTATAATGCTCCCTTTATACATTTATACTAACTTAAATACCTGATGAGTACCTCCCAAAGTAGTAAATCCACGTACAAAAAAGTTTTTTTCATCGTTTTAAAGGGGAGTTTTGGTATAGGCAAACTATGCGTACGGAAGCATATGCGTAGAAAATGTTCATGATATGAATAGTACTAAATTTTAAAATGTAATAATATTTTGCATTGTATGTTTATTTTTTATTATTTTGAAAACTTACAATCATTTTTGTCAACTAATAATTAATTTAAAACACTTATAAATAATAACTAATGTTTTTTCTGAATAACACAGAAATATAGAATCAGAATCCAAAAAATAATATGAGAAAGAAAAAGACGAGGGGATATTTATTTAAAATGTAGTATATTTATTATATATATAAGCTCCTTTCTAGTATTTAAGAAATCTTAAACACAATGAATGTTGTGATTATGCTTATAGGGTATATGCACTTAGTAGCAGGCGCGGATCCAGAAAATGTTAACAGGGGTGCTTTTAAAGAAAATAGATTTTACCTTACATAACAAAATTCGTAGTTTAATAATACAAATTAATTGTAATTTGGTGGTTTAGGACAGGGGGTGCCCCTAGCACCCTAGGCCCCCCTGAATCCGCGCCGCTTAGTAGGTATCTTATAAAAAAAACAAAACAAAATATGCACTTTTACATTTAACGACAATAGATTTTAAGCAAATTTTAAACTTCAAAATACAATCTAAAATAAAAATTTAATATAAAAAAAGTGAACATATTTGTTTTTGAAATAGTCACCTAAAGCCATCTCCATAATAATTGATATTCATGAGGACCATTAAAAGGGATTGTCTGTAAAATATCTAGGTGGGCACTGGGACAGTTGCTTCTAACAATGAATTATTATCCCCTTTGTTGGGTTATTAAATAATTAAGCATAATGGATACAAGGATAATTGATTATGAACTCTCACATATTTCGGGAAATGGGCTGTAGTGTAAAACAAAATTTTTAGTTATAGTTACTAATTTTTAC
Source organism: Neotoxoptera formosana (assembly GCA_022818045.1). Lineage (NCBI taxonomy): Eukaryota > Metazoa > Arthropoda > Insecta > Hemiptera > Aphididae > Neotoxoptera > Neotoxoptera formosana. The sequence continues at coordinate 1,200 of JAIWJD010000098.1, read as the reverse complement.
CCGTTAAGAAATTGTTCTGGATTTTATTTCGACAGTATAAAATTTTTTTGACAATGTGGTATCGTATAGCCAATAAACATTTTAAATCGGTTTTCAATTATTTACACTTAATTATCTAGTTTTATTTTGCTCTGTAATGACAGTCTTGACTTTTGGGAAGTCTTGAGGACTGCACTATGTGAATGATGAAAAAAGGAGTCAGTTGGCAGAAATAAGGTGCTGAGAGGCCCATGTCCATACAACCTCATTATTGACTATTGTTCGTAAAAAAACTATTTAACTGGAATAAATTTATAAGGAAATCAAGTTTTACCATTCAAAGGAATACAATTTACTGTGCAATAAGATTTTATTTTTACAATACCATTTACTTAAAAAAAAATATTATTGTTTTGGAATATATATTTTTTTTATGTTTTTCATACTTGAAAAATTTTTTTTTTATATAACATTGATATCGACAATATATAACTTTATTGTACAGTCAATGTTTTCCCCTTTTTATGGCGAAAATTAATTATTTTCTAACTAAAGGGTTTTAGCCCGAGTGCCATGTTTTTCCTGCACGAAACGTTTCATAAAAAGTATTCAAAGAGTTATAATCCATGTTAACACGTTGAGTGCCACAGTATATGATTTTTTAAGACGCTCATATATATGTATAGTATGTATCCGAGCCAAAACTGAGCCGCGACTTCGTGTCGCCACCGGTTCCGTGAAATTGTTATTTAAATATTATTAAAATAAATTTTTAATTGCCCTTCACGGAACTCACGTTCTTGGAATATTGAATGACGTGTAAAATCGGTTTGTACCTACCAAGAAAAAATAATTTTGTCGGAGACAACTGAGTCAACATAAATCATATGGACTAGACTTATATACAGCGTGTAAAAATAGGCATATAGAGTGTACGTCTGCGAACATAAATATACACTTAATATTGTTATTATACAACCCGAGCAAAATGATACACCTGTACATTATTAAAAAAAATACTTTTACTATTTCGTCGGAACGATATTATTATGTACAACGAAAATATTATCGGAAATAGCACAGCGCGGGAATCGAAGGCGCCCTCGCGCGTCGGCGTCGTCGTCGTCGTTCGGGGAAAATATTAAAACCATAAAAATATATACGGAAAATCCAAAAAATACCATTTTAAAACACGAGTCCTATGAAAAACCCCAAAAAAAA
>JAIWJD010000097.1:0-30136 GCA_022818045.1 Neotoxoptera formosana | reverse complement strand
CACAAAACCAACAAAACAAACAAAAATTTAAAAACAAAAAAACACACACAAACAACCCAAAAAAGACAACAAAACAAAAATACAAACACACAAAAACAAAAAAACAAAAAAATCAACAAAAAACAAATCAAAAAAAAAATCCAAACAAAAACACAAAACAAAACAAAAAAAAAACAAACAAAAAAACACAAACAAAAAACAAAAAACAAAAAAAAACCCCCCCCACCAAAATCAAACAAAAAAAACAAACAAAACAACCCCACAAAAACAAACAAACAAAAAAAAACACAAACAACATAAAACAAAACAACACAATCAAATCAACAAACAAAAAAACAAAAACAATTAAAAAAAACAATCAACAAATTTAACAAAAACAAAAAAAAACAAAACAAACAACACAAAAAAAAAACAAAAAACACAAAAAAACCAAACACAAAAACACAAAATCAAAAACACAAAAAAACACAACAAACCCCAAAACAAAAACAAAAAAAAAAACAAAAAAACACACAAAACAAAAACAAAAACAACCCAACACAAAAAAAACACACAAAAACAAAAAAATCACAAACAATCACACAAACAAATCAAACACAATCAAAAACAACAAAACACAAACAACAAATCAAACAAACACACCAACACACACAAACAAAACAACAACACAACAAAACAACACACAATCAAAAACACAACAACAAAAAACACAACAACCACAAAACAAAATCAACACAAACAAACACACACCACAAAATCACAAACCATCAAACATCACACACAATAAAAAACACCAAAAACACAAATCAAACCAAAAACAACAAACAAACAATCAATCAAAACACAAACAACACAATCAATCAAACACACAACATCAAAAAATCAACACAATCATCAACACAAAAACACAACAAAAAAACAAAAAATCATCAACAACCAACACATCAACAAACACAACAACACAACAAACACAAACAACAATCAACAACAACACAATCAAACAAAAAAAAACAAAATCACATCACAACAAACAAACATACACACAAAAAACAACCAAAACACACACCAAAAACACAACAAAAAACACAATCAAACATCAACAAAACAACACACAAAACAAACACACATCACAACACACAAACAAAACAAAAAACACACACAAATCACAACCACACAAATCAACACAAACAAATCAACCACACAACAACAACAATCAAACACAAAACACAAAAACATCACACAAAAAAAACAACACATCAAAACACACAACAACAAAACACAACAACAACATCAACAAAAACAAAACACTCACACACAATCAAACAATACAACAACACACAACAACAAAACACACAACACATCAATCACAACACAACACAAAAACAAACACACATCAACAACAACAACAACACACAAACAACAACACACAACACAAAATCAAACAAATCACACACATCACAACAAAACAAATCACAAAACACACAAAATCACAAAAAACAAACCAAAAACAAAACAACAACACACCAAAAAACAATCAAATCATCACAAATCAAAACACAAACAAATCAAAACAAAATCAACACACACAAATCAAAATCACAACAACAAACAAACAAAACAAAACAATCACAAACACACACACACAACATCATCACAAAACAACAAACACACAACAATCAAAAACACAAACAAACAACACACAACAACACACAATCAACAAATCAAACACAAAAAAAACAACATCAAACAAACAACAATCACACAACACAACACAAACATCACAAAAACCACAAAAAAACCAACATCAAAATCACACACACAACAATCCACAACCACACATCACACAACCAAACACAAAACAAACATCAATCACACACAACACACAACACACATCACACCAACAAAAAACAACAAACAACACAAAACAAACACACATCACCACACACAACAACAACACCAACAAATCAACAAACAACACAAAACATCACACACACACAACAAAATCACCAACAACATCACAACAAACAACAACACAAACAAACAACACAATCACACAAACAAACATCAATCACAACACACAAAATCACACACAATCACAACAATCACACAAACACAAAACACACATCAATCACAACAACAAAACAAAAAACACAAAACAATCAAACAAACAACAATCATCACAAACAACATCACAAAAAACAAAACACAATCAACACAATCACACAACAACAATCAAAACAACACATCACAAACAACATCAACAAACAAAACACCACACAAAAACAAAACACAACATCACACAAATCAAATCACAACATCACACACACAAACAAACAACAACCACCACACACACAACAACAAACAACAACACACAACAATCAAACAAACAATCAACAAAAAATCATCACACACACAACAACAAACACACAACAAACAACACAAAAACACAAACACATCAACAAACACACAACAATCACAACACACACAAAACATCACAATACAAAATCAACACACACACACACATCACACCAAAAACAACAAAAAACACACACACCAAACAATCATCAAAAAAATCACAAAAACAATCAAACACACACAAAAACACACAACATCACACAACACAACACACAACAAACACATCACAAACAACACACACACACACAACAACACAACAACAACCAAAACACACACAACATCACAAACACAACAACACACACAAAATCACACACAAACAAACCAAAAAAAACACACAAAAAACACAAAACAACACATCACACACACACAATCACAACAAAACACACACAAAAATCACACACACACAAAAAAATCAACACAACAACACAACAAATCACATCACAAATCACATCAACAACACACAAACAACACAATCAACAACACAACACACACAAACACAACACACAAATCAAACACACACAAAAACACAAAAACACAACACATAAAAACACAAAAACACCACAAAACATCAACACAAATCACACACACAAAATCACAACAAAACACAACAAAACACAACACACAATCACACAAAAAATCAACAAACAACACACCACAACAAACAAAATCACAACAAACAAATCAACAATCACAAAACACAAACAAACAAAATCACATCACACAACACACAACACACAAAACAACCAAAAACAAAACCACCACACACACAACAAAATCAAAACACACACACAACACAACACACATCAACACACACAGACAACAAACAACCAACAAACAAACAAACACAACATCAACACAACACAAAACCAAAACAACACAATCAAACACAACACCAACAAACACAAATCAAAACATCACAACATCAAATCAACAAACAACACACACAACACACAACATCAAAAACACAATCACAAAAAAAAACACAAAACATCAACAAACACAACAAATCCAAATCACAACACACACAAACAACAATCAAACAAAAAACACACACATCAAACAACACAACAAACAACATCACAACACACAAACACAACAACAAAACAACACACACACACAAACAACAACACAACAAAACAATCAAAACAATCAAACAACAAAATCAACACAAAAAACAAACAAACAAAACATCACAAACAAAACACACACAAACACAAAAATCAAAAACAAAATCACAAAAACACAAAAATCAAAAAACAACACACAAACCCAACAAACAATCACACACAATCAAAACACAAACACAAAAAACAAAACAACCACATCAAACAATCAAAAACAACACACAAAACATCAACAAAACAACAACAAAAACACAATCAACAAAAATCACAAAACAAAACAACACAAATCACACACACACAACACAAACAAATCAACAACAAACATCACAACACACAAACAACCATCACAAACACAATCAACAAACAACAAAAACACAACAATCAACACAACAAAAAACACACACACCAACATCACACACAACACACACAACAATCACACAAACACAACACACACAAAACACACAACACAACACAAACAACACAAAATCAAACCAAACATCAAATCAATCACAAACAAAACCAATCAAACACACACACAACACAACAACACAATCAAAATCAACAAAAAAACAAACAAAACAACACCAACACAAACAAAACCACACATCACACAACAATCAACATCACCACACAAACAAACACAACACACAACACAACAATCATCACAATCAACAACACAAAATCACATCACACACAAAAATCAAAACACAACAAACAAACAACAAACATCACAAACAAACAACAAACACAACAACATCAAAAACACCACATCACAAACAACATCAAACACAACACAAAACCACAAACAACACATCAAACAACAACACACAAACACAACACACAACACACAAATCAACAAACACCAAACACACACAAACAACACAAAAAACAACAAATCAAAACACAATCATCAAAAAACAACAAAAACACAATCAAAAACAAAACACAAAACACAATCACAACATCACAAAAACAACAACATCACAAACACAACAAAAAACACAAAATCACACACAAAAAACAACAAAAAAACAAAACAAACAAACAACAACATCAAACACAACACAAACACAACACAATACACACACACCAAAAAACACAAATCACATCACACAACACCAACACAACACAACAATCACAACAAAAAACAAAACACAATCACACAAACAAACAAAATCAACACAACACACAAAAACAACACACACAAACAAATCAAACCACACAACAACAAACATCAACACACACACAAACAACAAACACATCACAAAAACAAATCACAACAACAAACAACATCACACAAACAAAAACATCAAACACAACACACATCAAAACACCAAACACAAAATCAACAACAAAACAACAAATCAACAAACATCAAAACACACAACAAACAACAACCAACAACACACAAACCACAAAACAAACATCAAATCAAACACCACAAAACAACAAACACAACAATCAATCAACACACAACACAAATCACAACAACAAATCACAAATCAAACACAAAACAACAATAACACACAAAAAAAAACACAAAAACACAACAACACAAAAACAAACAAAACACACAACAACACAATCAAAAACACAACACAACAAACAACACACACAAAAAAACAATCACATCACAAACACACAAAATCACAACAAACAAAACCAAAAAAAAAAACAAAAACACAACACACATCACACCAAAAACACAAACAAAAACAACAAACACACCATCAAAAACACACACAACACAAAACACAACAAAATCAACACACAACAATCAACACAATCACACACAAAACACACAAACATCTCACCACAAACAAAAAAACCACACACAAACAACAAACAAACACACAAACAAACAAACCACATAACAACAAAAAACACACACACAAACACACCAACAACACAAATACACACAAACAAAACAACACACAAAACAAACACAACAACAACACACACAAACACATCACAAAAAATCAACAACACCACAACACAAAACAAACAAAACAACATCACAATCACAAACACAAATCACAACACACAACAACAACAATCACAACACACACACAATCAACAATCACAAAAAATCATCACACACAACAACAACACAAACACACAACAAAAACACAAAAAACACAAAATCAAAAAAAAACACAACACAACAAATCAAAACAAAAAACACACAATCACACCACACAAACAAAACACAACATCCACAACACACAACACAAAAACAAAAACCAAAAACACACAAAACAAAACACAAACAACATCACACAAACACAACAATCAACAAACACATCAACAAAACACACACACAACAAAAACCACACAACACACACACAAACACACAACAATCAACCAAAAAAACACAAATCACACAAAAAACACACACAAAACACACACACAACACAACAACAAAACAAAAACAAAACACACACAAAAACAATCAAAACACAAAAACAACAAAACACAATCAAACAAACAACATCAAACACAAAACAACAAAACATCACAAAACAAAAAAAAATCAAACAAAAAAACACATCAACCAAACAAACATCAACACACAACAAAACACACACACAACACACACAAAAACAAAAAAAAACAAACACACACAACAACAAACACACACACAAACAAAAACACCAAACCAAATCACAATCAACAATCATCACAACACAAAAACAACACCAACAAACAAAACACACACACAAACACAAACCACACATCAAAACAAACACATCACAACAAAACACACACACAACACATCAAAACAATCATCACACACACAAATCACAATACAAACAAACACAAACACACAAAACAAACACACACAACAAAAAACACACACAAAACCAAACAAAAACCATCACATCAAAACAAACAAAAATCATCACCACAATCACACAAATCAACAAACACACATCAACACACACAATCAACAAAAACACACAAACAACAAACATCAACACAAAAAATCAATCACAAATCAACACAACAAACACAAACAACACACACACAACAATCAAATCAAACAACACACCAACAAACAATCACACAACACAAAACACAAACAATCAACACACACAACATCAAATCAACAACACAACAATCACAAAAATCACACAAACCACAACAACACACACAACAACATCAACAAACACACAACAAAATCAACAAACAATCAACACACAAACAAAAAAACCAAACACAAACAACACAAACAACAAACATCACAAATCACAAAACAAACAAACAAACACCAAACACACACACAATCACAAACACACAACAATCAAACACATCAACACAATCACAACACAACACACAACAAACACAAACCAAATCACATCACAACAAAAACAACACATCAAACAACACAAACACACAACACAACAAAACAAAAAACACAACAAACACACACAAACAAACAACACAACATCACACAACACACACAAAAAATCCAACACAACACAAAAACACAACACACAATCAAAAACAAAAACAACACAAACAAACACAACCACAAAACAAAAACACAACACACCAACACATAACACAATCATCAACACAAAACAATCACAACAAACAAAAAATCACACACAACAACACATCAACAAACAAATCAACAACCACAAAACAAATCAAAACACAACACATCAAAAAAACACACACAACACACACATCAAACAACAAAATCAAAACAAAACACACATCAACAACACACAACAAATCAAACAACAATCACACACAAACACAAACACCACAAACACACACAATCACACACAAAACAACACCACAACATCAACAACAACACACAAAAACAATCACACATCAACACACCAAACACAAACAATCAAAACACAAAACAAATCACACACAACATCACACACAAAAACACACACAAACCAACACAAACAACAAATCACAACACACACATCAACAACAATCACAAACACACAAACAATCAAAAAACAAAACACAAATCAAAAAACAAACAATCACACACACACAAAAAACAAATCACACACAACACACACACAACATCAAAACAAAACAACACAAACACAAACACAAAAATCACAACATCACAAAAACACACACAACAAAACACAACAATCAACACAACACATCAAAACAAACAACACAACACAACACAAACAAATCAACACACAACAATCACCAACAATCACAACACAAACACACAATCACAAAACAACAAAAAACAATCAACACAACACACAACAATCACACACAACACAACACATCACAAACAAAACACAACACACAACAAATCAAATCACAAACAACACAAAACAACAAACAATCACCACAAACAAAACACACAATCATCACAACACAACAACAACACAAAAACACACAACAACACAACACAAACATCAACAACACATCACAAACACAAACCACAAAAACACACAAAAACAACACATCAACCACAAAATCAAAACAACACAAATCAACACACAAATCACACAACACACACAATCAACACAACAACACACACACAAAAAACACAACAAATCAACATCACACACAATCAACACCAATCAACAACCAACACAAAACACACACAACACACAAAAAACACACACACAAAACAAAACACAAACAAATCAACATCACAAAACACAACACAACAAAAACACACAATCAAACACAAATCAAAATCAAAACCAAACATCACAACAAAAAAACATCAAACAAACAAAAAACAACACAAAACACATCACACAACAAACAACCACACAAAAAACAACACAACAACACAACACCACAAACACACAATCAAAACACAAAACAAATCAACAAACCAACACACAACAAATCACACAACAACAAACACACAACACAAAAAAATCAAAACACACACAAACAAAAACAACACACACACACAACACAACATCAAAAACAAACACACACAACAAATCAAAATCACAAAAAACAAACACAACAACAAACAAACACAAACAAAACACACACAACAATCAACAAACAACACAAAACACAAACACATCACAACAAAAAACACCACACACAAACAACACATCACAAACACACCAACACAAAAATCATCAAACAACAATCACAACAAACAAAAATCACAAACACACAAACAAACACACACACACACAATCAAAAATCAACATCACAAACAAACAATCACACAAACAAACAAACACACAACACAACAACAAACAAAACACACACACAACCACACAAACACAATCAACACAAATCACACAACAAAATCAACAAACATCACAACACACAACACAAACACAACAACAAAATCATCACAACATCAAAAACAACAACAACACACAACAAAATCAAAAACAACAATCACACATCAAACACAAAACAAAACAATCAACCAAACAACACACAAAAATCAACACACACACACACACAACAAAAACAAAATCACAACACAACAATCAAATCACAAAACAAACAAACACACAACAAACAACACAACACAACACACAAACAATCAATCACACACACAACAACAAAAACAACACACACACACAACAATCACAATCAACAAAAACACACAAACACCACACATCACAAAATCACACAACAACACACAATCAACACAATCAAAAATCACACAAAACACATCAACAAACAACACAAACACACATCAATCACACAACAACAAATCACACAACACACAAAAAAACAAATCACAAAAACACAACAAACACAATCAACACACACAACAAATCACACAAAAACAAACACACACAACAAAATCACAACAACACAATCAAATCAAACAAACAACACAAAACACAACAACACACACAACAACACACACACACACAAATCAACAACAACACACACCAAAATCAACAAACACACCAACACAAACAACACAACAAATCAACACCAAAAAACACACACCACACAAAATCAAACCACAATCAATCAACACACACACACACACACAAAAACACAAAACAAACACAAAAAATCACAACACACAACACATCAAATCAAAAACACAACCAACACACACAATCAAAATCACATCAACATCAACAAAAACACACACACAACACACAAACAACACAATCAAACAACAAATCAAAAACACAAATCAAACACACCACACAACAACAAACACACACACAACACATCAAACAACAAACACAACAAACAACACACAATCAACATCAAAAAAAAAATCCACAACAAACACAAATCAAAAAAACAATCACACAACAACACACAAAACAAAAACAAATCAAACAACACCAAAAAAAACACACACACAAACAAAACAAACAACAAAACAAACAACTACACACAACAAATCAAAAAAAAAACAACAAAAAAAAAAACACAAAAAAACAATCAAACACACAAACAAACACAATCAAAAACAACATCACACAACACCAACACAACACAAACACACACAACCAATCACACCACAACACACAAATCAACAACACACAAATCAAACAAATCAAAAAACACAAATCAACAAAAAAACAACACAATCAACAAACACAACACACAAACAAAAAATCAACAACAACAATCAACCAAACACACATCAAAACACATCACACACACACAACAAATCATCAAAAACAACACACACACACAACACACAATCAAACACAAAATCATCACACACAAACACACACACAAAACAAAACAACAACACAACAAACAACACAACAACACAAAACAAACAAAAAAACAAACATCAACACAACAAACACATCAAAACACACACACACAACACACACAAAACAAAAAACAACACACCAAAACAAAAAACACAATCACATCACAAAAACATCAACACAAACAACACACAACAAAAACACACAAACACAACACACAAACACAAACACAATCAAAACAAAAAAAAAAACACACACACAAAAAATCACAAAAACAAACAACACACACAACAACATCAACACAACAACAAAAACACAATCACAAACAACACAAAACACAATCACAACACACAATCACAACAAAACAACACACACAATCACACAACACACAACAACAAAACACACACACACACAACAACAACAATCAAACAACACAAAACAAAAAACATCAAACACAAAAAAAACACAACACAAACACAACAACATCAAAACAATCCAAAATCACATCAAATCACATCACACACAACACAACAACACCAAACAACAACACAACACAAACACACACACACACAAACACAATCAAAACACAAAAACAAACAAAAACAAAAAACAAAAACAACACAACAAAAAAATCAACAACAAAAATCACAACAATCAAAAACAAACACACAACAATCAACAAACAAATCACAACCACACAACACAACACACACACACATCAAACACACCAAACAATCAACACACACACACAAACAAAAACAACAAAACAAACAAACATCAAACACAAAAAAACAACAAACATCACCACCACAAAACACACAACATCACACACAAAACACCACACCAAACAATCAAACACACAAAACAATCACATCACAACACAAACACAACACCAAAATCAAAACACACAAACAACAAAAATCACACAAAACAAACACACACACAACACACACACACAAAACACACACAACAACACAAAACAAAATACATCACACCACAACAAACACACACAACACAAACACAACAACCATCAAACACAAACACAACAACAAAAACACAAACAACAACACACAAAACACAACATCAAACAAACAACATCAACACAACAACCACAAATCAAATCACACACAAATCAACAACAAACACAAAACACACAAACAAACACAAACAAACACACATCACAAACAACACACAACAAAAAATCAAAACACACAAACAACAATCACAAACCAATCAAAACAAACACAACCATCACAAAACACACAACACAATCATCAAACACACACACACAATCAAAACACAAAAACCAACAAAACAACACAAAACACAACACAACACACATCAACAACACACAACACACACAAAAACAATCACAACACACAAACACCAAACAAACAACAACAAAATCACACATCAACACAAACAAAAACACACAAAAACAAACAACACATCAAACAACAACATCAACATCACAAACAACACAACAAACACACACCATCAAAACAACAAAACAAAACACACACACACACAACCAACACACACAAAAAAACAAAACAACCACACAACACACACACAACAAAACAACAACCAAAACACAACAACAACAACACAATCACACAACAACCAATCACAATCACACAAACACAACAACACACACACAAATCAACAAATCACAAAAAACACACACCAACAACAAACACACAAAAAACACAAACACAACAAATCCACACCATCAAACACACAATCAACAAACATCACAAATCACACAACAAAACCACAATCAAAAAATCACATCATCAAAACACACACAACAACACACAAACACAAAAACAACACACACAAAATCACAACAATCCAATCAACACAAACAAAAAACACAACAAAAACCACACATCACACAACACAAACACAACACACAAACACACACACAATCAAATCAAAACAACAAATCAACAAAACAACAAAAAAAACACAAACAACAATCAATCAATCCAAAAAAATCAAAAAAACAACACAAAAACAACACATCACAAAAACACAAACAACACATCAAACAACACAAAAACACAAAACACACACAAACAACACACACCACAAACATCACAACCAAACACACAACATCACACAACAAAAACACAAATCACAACACACACACAAACACAATCAACAACACAAAACACACAAAAAAACCAACAACAAAACAAAACAAACAACACAACAACAACACAACACACAAAAAACAAAACAAACATCACACACAAACACAAACAACAAAAACACACCACACAATCACAAACAAATCACACACAACACACACAACACATCACACAAACAAACAACAAACAAAAACATCAACACAAACAACACACAAAACAACAACAACACACACAAACACAATCACACAAAACACAAAAAAATCAACACAAATCACAACAAACAAAAAAACAAACCACACACACACATCACACAACAAAATCAACACAAACAAACACACAACATCACACACAACACACACAAATCACAACACACACAACACAATCAAATCAAAAACAAAACCAACACAATCACAACAAACACACACAATCAACAACAAACCAAAACACAACAATCACAAAACAACACAAACAACAACAACACAACAACAACAAACAACATCACACACAAAAACAACAAAACACAATCAAAACACAAACATCACAAATCACACACAAACACACAACAAACACAAACACACCAAAAAAACACCAAATCACACAACACAACAAAACAACACACCAAACACAACACACAAAACACAAAACAAAACAAACACATCACACAATCAAAACAAACAAACACACAATCAAACACATCAAACCACACAAAACAACACACACAACAATCACAACACAACACCACAATCACATCAAACACAATCACAAACAACACCACACCAACACACAAACAAACAATCAAACATCACAAATCACACACACACACAAATCACACAAAAAAACAAACATCACATCACACAAACACCAAACACCAACACACAAACAACACAACACATCAAATCAAAAAATCAACAACAACAATCAACAATCAAACAAATCAAACAAATCACAACAAAAAACACACATCAATCAACACAAAACAAACAAAACAAACAATCAAACAAACAACAAAACAAACACACAAAAACCACACCACACACAACCAAACACACACAAATCAAAAACACACAACACCAAAATCACACAACATCAACAAACACAAAACAAATCAATCACACAAAACACACAACAAAACAAACAAACACAACATCACAACACAACAAAACAAAACACACACACAATCAAACACAAAACACACAACACACAAATCACAAAATACACACACCACATCAAACAAAAAATCACAAACAAACAAAACAACATCACACAACAATCAACACAACACAATCACAACCAACACAAACAACCAACAAAACAACACAATCAAACAACAACAACAACAATCACAATCACAAACAAACATCAACAACACACCATCAAACACAAACACACAAAAAAAAACAACACAACACACAACAAATCAAAAATCAACAATCAAATCAAAACACAATCACAACAATCACAACACCAAACAACACAACACAAACAACAATCAAATCAACACAACAATCAACAACAAAACACAAATCACCACACACAATCAACAACAAAAACACAACAAACAAACAATCAAACAACACACACACAAACACACAAACAACAACAACACATCACACAATCACAAAACAAACACACAAAACACATCAACAACAAATCAAAAAACAACACACAATCACAATCACAACAAACACAAACAACAAAAAATCAACACAAAAAAACAACAAATCAACAAAAATCAAAAAAACAACACAATCAAACAAAACCACACAACAAAACAACACATCACAAAAAACACATCACACATCACAACACAACAAACAAATCAACACACACACACAACAAACAAAAACAACAAATCAACACAAAAACAAACATCAAACAACAACACACAATCATCAAACAACACAACACACAACAAAAAAAAAAACACACAACAAAAACACAAAATAACAACAAAACACAAAACAACACACATCACAACAACCAAATCAACAACACACACAAAAATCACAACACAAAACACAACATCAATCACAATCCACAAACACATAAAACACACATCACACAAACAAAACACAAAACACACACATCAAAACAACAATCAACACAAATCAACAAAAACACAAAAAAATCACACACCAAACAAACACAAACAAAAATCACACACACAAAAACACACAATCACAAACACATCAAACAACACAAAAACACACACAAAAACAACAAACACAATCAACACATCACCAAAATCACAACATCACACAAACACACAAAAAACAACATCACACAAACACAATCAACACACAAAAACACATCAAAACACACATCAAACACAATCACACAAACAACACAACAACACACAAACAAACACACAAACACCAATCACACACACAACACAAACAAAACACAACACACACAACAATCATCAAAAACACAACATCACAACAAAAACAAATCACAACACAAAATCATCAAACACACACAATCACACACAACAAACACACATCAACCACAAACAAAAACATCAATCAAAACAAACAATCACAACAACACACACAATCACACAAACAACAAACACACAACAACACACAACAATCACAACACAAACACAACATCACACACACAAACAACAAACCAAAAAAAAACAACAACACAAATCAACACAACACACACAAATCACAACACACACAAAACAAAACACACAAAACACACACAATCACACAACAATCAACCAACACACCAAACCATCACAACAAACACCAACAAAACACAAATCAAAACAACAAAATCACAACAAATCACAATCAACACACAACACAAAAACAATCAACAACAACACACAACACAAACACAACAAAACATCACACAACACACACAACACACAACACAAATCACACAACCACACACAACACACAATCATCACAACAACACACCAAACAAATCAACAAAATCACACACACACAAAAAAAAAATCAAAAACAACACACACAACAAAACACACACACACCAAAAACACAACCAACACACAAAAAATCACAACAACACACAACCACACACAACAATCATCACCACAAAACACACAAACACAACACACACAAATCAATCAAAACACCACACAACATCACAAACATCCACACAAAACACAATCACACAACACAATCAACCACACACACACACAAAACAACAATCAACAAACAAACAACAATCACACCAACAAAATCAACACAACAACATCACAACACAAACACCACCAAAACACAACAAACAAAATCAAACACAAAACACAACAACAACAATCAACAATCAAATCACACAACACAAAAAATCAACAACAAAATCAAACATCACACCACACAAAACAACAACACACATCAACAACACACAAATCACAAAATCAACAACAAAATACAACACACATCAAAAACACACAACACATCACACAACACACCACAACAAACACAAACACAAACAACAAAAACAAAACAAACACACCAACAACACAACAAACAAAATCAAACAACACACACAAATCACACACCAAAAAACACAAACACAACACAACACACAAAACACACATCAACCATCACACAATCAACACACACACAAAACAAACATCAACACAAAAACAATCACACACACAAACACAATCAACAACACAATCAACAAAATCAACACAAAAACACAAAACCAAAATCACACACACAACACAAAACAAACCAACAAATCAACAATCAACACAACAAAAAAACAAACATCAAAAACATCAAACAAACACAACAAAACACACAACAAAACAACACCACAACAAAACACATCACAACAACAAAACACAACACACACATCACAAACAAAACACACAACAAATCACAAATCAAAAAAATCAACACACAAAAAACCACAAACAAACAACAATCAATCAACACACAAAATCAACAAACCACACACAACATCACAAAAAACAAACAACACAAACACACAAACATCAAAACACCACACAACAAAAAACACAAACACCAAAACAACACAACACAACACACAAAACACAAACAATCACAAAAACACAATCACACATCACAAAAACAAAATCACACAAACACCACACCACAACAAACACAATCACAAACAACAACCACACACATCAACAACACACACACAACAACACAAAAATCACAACAAAAAAACACAACAACACAAAACACATCAACACAAAACACAACAATCACAACAACAAACCAATCAAACACAAACATCACAAACACACAAACCAAAAACAAAACACACAAACAACAATCAAACACAAACATCAACAAAACAACAAAAACACAACACACACAACACAAACAAAACCACACACCATCACAAAAAAAACAAACAAAAAACACACATCAACACAAACACACACACAACACAATCAACACAAACACAACAACACACATCACAAAATCACAAACAACACAAAACACACACAATCATCACAACAAACACAAACAACACACAATCAAAACAAAACAATCACACCACACACAACACAACAACATCACACACACACAATCACACACAATCAAACAACAAACAACAATCAACCACACACAAACATCAAAATCAAACAACAATCAAAACACACAAAACACACCACAAAATCAAACAACATCAACAAAAACAAATCAACACAACCAAACACAAACACAACAATCACACAAACAAAAAAACAATCAACACAAACAACAACACAAACATCAAAAACATCAAAAAAAAAAACACAACAAAAAATCACAAAAACAATAAAACAAACAATCAACACAAAACAATCAACAAAACATCAACAAACACACAACCAAAATCACACACAACAAACAACAAAAACACACAACATCAATCACACAAACAACAATCAAAACAAAAAAATCAACACAACACACAAAAAAAACAACAACACAACACACACCAAAACACACACACATCAAATCAAAAAACAACACACCACAACAAAAAATCACCAAACACAAACAAAACAAAACAACACACAACAACACAAACACATCAATCAACAAACACACCAAAACAACAACAATCACACAACATCAAAACAAAACACAACCAATCATCAAATCCAAACACAACACACACAAAACACACACCACACAACACAAACAATCACACAAACAAAAACAAACAACACACAACAACAATCAACAACAAAAAACACACACACACAACAAACAACAACCAAACAAAACAACATCACACAATCACACACACAACAAAACACAATCAACACACAAACAACACACACAAAAACACACACACAAATCACAACACCACATCACACAACACAAACACAAATCAACACAACCACATCAAAAAAAAACACAACCACACACAAACACACAACAAAACACAACACAACATCACACACAAAACAACAAAACATCCAAACAACAAAACAAAACAACCACACCAATCACACAACACACAAAAAATCACAAACAAACACACACCACAAACACAACACAACCAACAACAAAACAAAATCACAACACCACATCAAACACACAAACAACACAAAACAAAAATCAATCAAAAACAAAACACACACACACACACACACATCACAACAATCAAACACACACAAACACACAACACAATCAAAAAACACAAAACAACAACAAACACAACAAACAAACAACACAAACACACCACAACAAAAACAATCACACACACAACACACACAACAAAACAAACACAACAACACACAAACAATCATCAACAATCACAAACACACAAAAAAACAAACAAAAAACACAAACAAACAAAACCAACAATCAACAACACAATCACAACAAACACATCCACAAAACACACAAACACACAACACACAAACACATCAACACACACAATCAAACACACACACACATCACACACACAAACAACAACCAACACAACACACACCAAACAAAAAAAACACATACAAAAAACAAAAACAATCAAAAACAACAAAATCACATCACAACAAAAAAATCAATCAACAAACACAACAAACACATCACACAATCCAAACAACAACAAAACATCAACAATCAAACACAAAACAACACACAACAAACACAAAAACACAAACAAACACAAACAAACACACAAACACAAAACAATCAACACAACAACACACACAAAACATCACAACATCAAACACACACACAAAACACACAACACAAAACAAAAACACACACACCAATCACAACACACATCACAAAAACAAAACAAAACACACACAACACACACAAATCACATCACACACAAACACAATCACAAACCACACAAAACAACACAACACAACAACACAATCACAACACAACAACACACACACAAAATCACACAAATCAACACAACACACACACAACATCAAACACACAAAACAACAACAAAAAACACACATCACCAACAAAAACAACACACAAATCACAACACATCACACACAAAACAAACACAACACACACACCAACACACAACAAACAAAAACACAAACAAAACAATCAAACAACAACAAACACAAAATCACACACACACACCATCAATCACAAACAACACACAACAAACACAAACAAAAAAACAAACAAACAAACACACACACAATCACACACACAACACACAAAACACAAACACCATCAACAAAACACCAAACACACACAAACACAAAATCATCAACAAAAACAACACACACACACCACACACACAACATCAACACAACACACACAAACACAACATCAAAACAAACACAACACAACAAACAAACACAACAACCACACAAACACAACACACAACAACAATCAAACACACAAACACACCACACAATCACAAACACAAACATCAACCACACACAACAACACAAAAACAAATCACAACAAACAAACACATCACACATCAAAACAAACATCAACAAACAACAACACACACACACAACACACACACAACAAACACACAAAAAAACACATCAACACAATCAAAAAAACAAAAATCAACAACACAACAAACAAACAAAACACAATCCACAAAACAATCACAATCACAACACCAAAAACAAACAAAAATCATCAAACAACAAAACACAACAAACAACACACAAATCACAATCAAATCAAAACAACACAACAAAAAAAAAGCAACAAACACAACAAACACAATCAAAACACACACACAATCACAACATCACACACAACACAACACAATCACAAACAAACAATCAACACATCAAACAACACACAACAACACAACCAAAAACACACACAACAACAATCACAACACACAATCACATAACAAAACAACAAACAAATCAACAAAAACACATCAACACAACAAAACACACACAACAACAAACACATCACAAAACACACAAAACCAATCACACAACACAATCACACATCACACACACCACACAAATCAAAAACAACAACACAATCAACACATCAAAAATCACATCACACAATCAAAAACACAACACACAAAAACACAACAATCAAACCACAAAACAAACACATCAAATCACAAACAAATCAACACAACACACAACACACACACACAACACAACACACACATCAACACACACAACAACATCAACACACACACAAAACAAACAACACAAACAACAACACAAACAAAACACACAAACAAACACAATCAACCACAAACAAAAAAACAAATCAACATCACAAATCAACAAACATCAAACCACACACAAAAAAAACAATCACAACAACAACAACACATCAAACACACACACAACACACACAACACACAAAACACATCAACAAAAACACATCACAAAAACACACACAACAACAAAAAACACACACACAACACACACAACAACACCAACAATCAACACAAACACAATCACAACAACAATCAATCACACAACAACAACACAACAATCAACAACACACAACATCAAACAACACAAAAAAAATCAAAAAAAACAACATCACACAAACCAAACAACCATCACAACAAACACACAAACACAATCAACAAACAAACAAAATCAACAAATCACACAACAATCATCAAACAAACACAAAACAACAAACACACAACAAACAAAAACACCAACATCAACACAACAAAAAAAACACAACACAACACACAAACAACAAAAACCATCAAACACACACACAACAAAAAAACATCAACACACAACACACAAAATCACAAACAACAAATACAACATCAAACAACACAAAAATCAAACACACACACAACAAACAAAAATCACAACCACATCAAAAAAAATCAACAAAACAACACAACACACACATCACCAATCAACACAATCACACAACAAATCACAACAATCACAACACAAAAACACACAACACAACACAAATCAACAAAATCACACAAACACCACAAACAAACATCAAACAAAATCTACACACAACAACACACACAAACAACACATCACAACCAACACACCACAAACACACAACAACACAAACACATCAAAAACAACACACAAACAAAACACAACACAATCACACACACAACAACACAACATCAAAAACAAACAACAACACAAATCACACACAACACACAAAACCAATCAAAACAAAAAACAAAAACATCAAACCACACAAAACAACACAACAACAAACACAACAACACAAAACACAACACACAATCACACAAACAACACACACACAAAAATCAACAAAACAATCATCACACAAAAACAATCACAAAACAAATCACACAAACACAACAATAACACACAAAACAAACAACACAACAATCACACCAATCAAACACAAACAAAAAACAAAAAAACACACAAACACAAACCAAAAAAAACATAACAAATCACACAAAACACACACCAACACATCAACCACAAATCAACAAAAAACACACACACAACACAACAACACACACCAACAACAACAAAAAAAACACAAACAACACATCAAAACACACACAACAAAAACACATCACAAAACACCACACAACACAAAATCAACAACACACACAAACACACCACAAACACACATCAACACATCACACAACACAAAACACAATCAACAAACACACAACACATCACAACACACACACAAAACAACAACAAAAACAAAACAAACAAATCCAACAACACACAATCACAACACAACCACACCAAAAACAAACACAACACAATCACACACACAACACACAAAAATCAAAAAAACAAACACAACAACACACACAACAACCACACATCACACAACACACAACACAAAAACAAACATCAACAACAAATCAAAAAACACAACAAACACAAACAACAACACCACAACATCAACACAAAACACAAACACATCACAAATCAACAAAACCACAACACACACAACACACACAACACAATCAAAAAAAATCACACACAAAAATCAATCAAACAACAAACAACACAACACAAAACACACAACAACAATCACACACCAAACAACACACACACCAACAACAAAACAAACAACACAAAAACACAAACACACAAAATCACAACACAACACACACAAACACACAACAAAACACAAAATCACACAAAAAACAAACAATCCAAACAAACAAACCACAACACAATCACAAATCACAAACAACAAAAACAACACAACAAACCACATCAAAAAAACACAATCACACACAAAACACAATCAACAAACAAACAACAACACACACAAAAAAATCACCACATCAACACAAACAACAATCAAAAAAACACATCAAACAACAACAAAACAAACAACACACACACAAAACAACCAAAAAAACAACAAACATCACACACAACACACACAACAAAAAAACCAATCAAACCACCATCAAACACAAAAACAACACAAAACAACACACACACACAAAACAAAAATCAACACAAAAACACAACAAAAATCAACACATCAAAAACACAACAAACAAATCAACACACAAAAACACACAAACACAACAAAAACACACAAAACAATCAAAACACCAAAAACAATCAATCAAACAAACACACAACAAATCAAACACAAAAATCACACAAACACACCAAACACAAAAAAACACACAAACACAACACAAATCAACACAAATCACAAAAAACACAACACAACACACATCACATCACACACAACAACCAACACACAACAACAAAACAACAATCAAACAATCACACACATCAAAACAATCAACACATCACACACAAACACAAACACAACAAATCAACAACAACAACACCAAACAATCAAACAACAAAAAAACAACACAACACAACACACAACAAATCAAACAACACACACAACAACACATCACACACAAAAACACACATCAAACAAAACAAACAATCATCACACAACAAACACAACACACAACACATCACATCAACAACACACACACACACACACACACACACAACACACAAAACAAAACAACACAACAAATCACACAATCAACAAATCAACAACACACAACAACAACACAACACACAAAACACAAACAAATCACAACACACCACAACAATCAAAAACAACACACACACAAACACACACACACAAACAACACACACAACACACATCAAACAATCACAATCAACAACATCACACAACCACAAAATCACAACACACAACAAATCACACAAAACAATCACAAAACACACAAACAACAACAAAACACCACACACACAAAACACACACAAAAACAAACACACAACAACATCACAACATCACACAAAATCACACACATCACACACACAAACAAAATCAACACAACAAATCACAAACATCAACCACACCAAAACACAACCAATCACAAAAAACACACAAATCACACCATCAAAAAACAAAACAACAATCAAATCAAAAAACATCAACACAAAACAACAAACAAAAAATCACACACAACACACAACAAACACACACAAACAAAAAAATCACACATCAACAAAACAAATCAAAAAACACAACAACAAACAACACACACATCAACCAAAACAACACACAAATCACAACAAAAACACACAACACAATACAAACAACATCAATCACAACACAAACAATCACAATCACAAAAACACAACACACACAAAAACACAACACACATCAAACACACCACAACAAACAATCATCACAAACAAAATCAACACAAATCACAACACAACACAACAATCAACAAAAAACAACACACAAACACAAAACACAAACACAAAAATCACAACACAATCAACACACAACAACAAACAACACATCACATCACACACACACATCACAATCAACAAACAACAACACACAAATCACAAACAAACACACACAACAACACCACACACAACAAACAAAAACACAATCACACAATCAAAAACACACAACATCACAAACACACAAACACACAACAACACAACACAACAATCATCAAAAAAACAACACACAACACAAATCATCAAACACAACAACAACAACCACACACACAACACACACAAAAATACAAAATCACAAACACAAACAACCACAATCAACAACAAACAACACAACAACAAAACAAAAATCAAACAAAACACATCACAAATACACACAAATCACACACAATCAAAACACAACACACCACACATCAAAAACACAACAACAATCAAACACAAACAACACACAAATCACACACATCAAAACACAACACAAACACACACACAATCAACATCACAAAACAACAACAACAAACATCACAAACACACAACACAACAAACACAACAACAAAACACACAACAAAAAAACAAACCAACACACAACAAACACATCAAAACACACATCACACACACCAACACACAATCACACACACAAAAAACACAACAACCAAAATCACACAAAACAACACACAACAATCACACAAAACACACATCACAACCACACACACAACAAAAAATCAACACACAAACACAAACACAACAACAAAACAATCACAAACAACACAACACACAATCACACACAAACAACACAAACACAACAACAATCAAAATCACAACACACACAACACACATCAAACAAACAACACAACACATCAATCAAACAAATCAACACAACACATCACAAACAAACAACACACAAACAACACAACCACAACAAACACACAAAACCAAATCACAACACACAAAAAAATCAACAATCAACAAACACAAAAACACACAACACACACACAAAATCACAAAAAATCACACAAACAACACAACACAACACAACAAAAAAAACACATCAAAATCAAACATCACACACAACAAACACACAACATCAAAAAACAATCAAACAACACAAAACACACACACAAAATCAAAAACAATCCATCACAACAATCAAACAACACAAAAACAACAACACACACACACAAACAAAACACAACAAAACAACACAAATCAACAAAAACACACATCACACAACACAATCAAACACACACAAAAAAAAACACACAAACAAAATCAACACAAACACACACAACATCAAACACACATCACAAAAAACACACACAACAACACAAAAAAACAAACAATCACACAACAAACAACAAAAAAAAACAACAAACAAATCAAACAAAAATCATCACAACAACACAACACATCAACATCAAAACACATCACACACACACAAAAAATCACAACACACATCACAAAACACAACAAACACACAACACACAAACACAACAACATCACAACAACAATCAACACAAACAAAACACAACAAACAAACACACAAATCACAAACAATCACACAAAATCACACACACAAAACACAACAACACAACACACCAAATCAAACACAACACAAACAAACACACACAACACAAAAAACAACAAAATCATCAAACAAAAACAAATCATCAACAAAACACACACACAACAAACAACACAACCATCACACAATCACACAAAACAAACAAAAACAAACAAACATCACAAACCAAACACACACAAAACATCAAAACACACAAACACACCATCAAAAAACAACAATCACAAAACCAATCACACAACATCACACATCACAACAACACACAACACAACACACAAACAATCACACACAAACACAAACACACAAAACACACACAACACACACATCAACACACACACACACAAAAAAACATCACAACACACACACAAATCAACACAACCACACAATCCAATCAAACACACAAAAAACACAATCACACAAAACAATCACACATCACAACACAAAATCACAACAACACAAAAAAATCACAAAAACAAACAACACAAATCACAACAAACACACAACACACAAAACAACAACACACAAAACACAACATCACAAATCACAACAATCAACCAAACAACAAACACAAAATCACAACACAACAAACACACACAATCAACACAAAAAAAAAACACACAACACACAAACAACAACACAAAAAACAACACACAACCATCACAAAACACAAACAATCACACACAAACAACAACACAATCAACACACACAACAAATCACACAAACAATCACAAAAAAATCACAAAAACAACACAACACAAAATCAAAAATCAACAACAAACAACAAAACACCACAACAAACACAACAAATACAACACCAACAATCATCACAAAAAACACAAAAACATCACAAACATCAAAACAAACACAACAACAAAAACAACATCAAAACAACACACAAATCACACACAATCAACATCAAATCAACAACACACAAAAACAACATCAACACATCAACACAACACACAATCAAACACAAAAAATCACACAAACAAAACACAAACAACAACACACAAATCACAAAATCACAAACACACAAACAAAAACACAAACAACACAACACATCACAACAAAAAAACAACATCAAAAATCATCAAAACAAACAAACAAAATCACACAACAACAACATCACAAAATCAAAAAATCACACAAACACACACACAACAAATCATCACACATCAACAACAACACACAAACACACACAAAACAACACACAACAATCACAACACACAACAAAAAACAATCACACAATCAACAACACAACACACAATCACATCAACAAACACACACACACAAACCACAACACACAAATCACACACACACACAACACACAAATCACACAAAAAAAAACACACACAAACAACACACACACATCACACACACAACACAAACAAAACCACAATCCAAAAAACACAACAACACAACAACACAAAAAAACACAACAAACATCATCACAACAACACAACACACACAAACAAATCAACACACACAATCACACACCAACAAACACACATCAAATCACACAAACACACAACAACACAAAACACAACACATCAACACACACAACAACACACACAACATCACAACAAAAAAAAACATCACAAAAAACAAAAACACAAACAACACACAACCACACACAACACAACACAAAAATCAACAAACAACAACACACATCACAAACAACAATCAATCACAAAACATCACAACAAAAAACACCACAACAACATCAAAAAAACACAAAAACACAAACAACACAACATCAACACCATCACAACACAACACAACACATCACACAAAACACACAAAATCACACATCAAACACACAAAACATCAATCACACACACACAACACACACAAAATCAGCACACAATCACAAATCAAACACACAACACATCACACACACACACACAACACAAACACACCAACAACACAAACACACAAAAACACAATCAACAAACAACACATCAAAAAACAACAATCACACAAAACAACAAACAACACACACACAAAAAACACAAAACACACACAAACACAACAACATCACACAAACAACACACAACACACAATCACAAACACAAATCACACAACATCAAAAAACAATCACATCAACAACACACCAAATCAACACAACAAAACACACACAATCACATCACACAAAATCAAAAAAACAACAAAACAAAAACAACACACAACATCACAATCAACAACATCCACAAAACAACAAAAACACACACAACACACAAAAACATCAAAAAACAAACAAACAACACAACAACACACAAACAAACAACACAACATCAAACAATCAACACCACAAACACACACAACACACACACAACACAATCACATCACAACAAACACAATCACACACAAATCAATCACCAAAAAACACACACATCAAACACACAACACACCATCAACAACAACACAAAACACAACAACCAAAAACACACAAACACCAACAAAACACACACCAAACAAATCACACACACAACACAAATCATCACACACAACAAACACAACAACACACAAAACAAAAATCACCAAACAACACACACAACACATCACAATCACAACACAACAAACACACAACAATCACCAAAAACACAATCACAATCACAACACACAACACAAAAACACACACAACAAAAACACAAAAAAAATCACAAACAACACACACAAACAACAAATCAACAAAACACAACACAAAACACACAAACACATCACACAACACAATCACACCATCAAAACAACACAACACAACCACACAACATCACAACACACACACACAACAACATCAACAACAAAATCAACAACCACACACACAAACACAACACACACAAATCACAAACACACAACAATCAACAACACAAAAAACACACATCAAAATCACACACACATCAAAAACAAACAAAAACACAACAAAAACAACACAATCACACACACAACACACAACACAATCAAAAAAATCAAACACCATCACACAATCAAAACATCAAAAACAACACAAACAACACCACAACAAAAAACACACACAAAACACACACAACAAAACAACCAACAAACAAATCACACAACAACAACACAACCAATCACAACAAAACACCACACAACACAAATCACACAACAAACCAAAAAAACACAATCCAACACACACACACACACAACAACACAATCAACACAACACAACAATCACACAAAACACACACAAAACACAACACACATCACACAAAAAACACACATCAAAACACACAAACCACAAACCAAAACACAACACACATCAACAAAACCACAACACACACACAACAAACACATCAACAACAAACAAAATCACAACACACACAAATCAAACACCACACCACAACAACAACAACCAAAAAACAACACACAACAACACACACACACAAACACAAACAACACACATCACAAAATACAACAACAATCACAACAAACACACACAACACACACAATCAACAAAACAAACAACACACACAAACAAACAACAACAACAAAAACCACAAAAAAACAACAAACCACAACACACACACAAACACACCAACAACACATCAAAACAAACAATCACACAAATCACAAAACAAACATCAACAACACAAACACAACAACACACACAAACACCACACAACATACAACAAAAAACAACACACAAACACACATCACCACAAATCACAAAAACATCACAACACACAAAATCAACACAAACAACACACACCCAAATCAACACACAAACATCACACACACAAACATCAAAACACAAAACACAACACAAAAACACAACAAAAAACACAACAAACAACACACACACAATCACAACAAACAACAAATCAAACATCACAAACAATCACAAAAACACACAACACACAAACAACACAACAAATCACAAACAATCACACAACAACATCAACAACAACAACACCAACACACACAACACACAACACACACACACAATCAAAAACACACACAAACAAATCACAAACAAACACACACACCAACAAATCACAACAAAACAAAACACAAACAACAATCACAAACACACAACACCAAAACAACAAATCAAACAAACAAACACAATCCAACAAACACAACACATCACAACACAAACAACCAACAACAACAACAACAAATAATCAACAACAACAAAAACAACAACAACACAAACACACAAAAAACAACACAACAACATCACACAACACACAATCACAAATCAACAAAAACACACAACAAATCACACACAACACACAAACACAAACAAACAACACACAAAACACAAACAAACACACAAAAACCAATCACAAACACATCAAACACACACAAACAACAAATCAACAACAAACACATCAAAAAACCAACACAAAACACCACAATCACAACACAAAACAACAACACACACAACATCAACACACAAACAAAACATCAACAATCACAAAACAAACACAAAATCAACACACAACAAACAACCATCAACACACAAACATCACACACAAACAACACAATCACACAAAATCACACAACACAAAACAATCACACACACCAAACACACACACAACAACACACAAAACCAACAACAAAAACAACAACAAAATCACACAACACACAACAATCACAACACACACAAACACACAACAAACACAAACAACAACACAACACACAAACAAACACACAACACAATCAACAAAACATCCAAATCAAACAACACAACAAACAATCAAAACAACAAACACAAAACAAAACAAACAACAAAACAATCAAAAACCAAACAACAACAACACAACAAAAACACAACACAACAACAACAAAACAAACACACAAATCAACAACAAACACAACAAAACACATCAAAAACACAACACACAAATCAAACACAAACACAACACAAACAAAACAAAAAAAAAAAACAACAACAAAACACAACACATCAACAACACAAATCAAAATCAACAAACAAACACAACAAAATCACAAAAAAAACAAATCACAAACACACA
>JAIWJD010000096.1:0-30270 GCA_022818045.1 Neotoxoptera formosana | reverse complement strand
CTTTTCCCCTTCCCCTTCCCCTTTTTTTCTTCTTTTTTTCTGTTTTTTTTTTCTTTTTTTCTTTTTCTTTTTTCTTCTTCTTTTTTCTCTTTTTTTCCCCTTTTTTCCGTTTCTTTTTTCTTCTTTTTTTTTTTCCCTTTTTTTTTTTTTTCTTTCGTTTTTCTTCTTCCTTTTTTTCTTTTTTTTTTTTTCCTTTTCCCTTTTTCCCCTGTTTTTCCCCTTTTTCTTTTCTTTTCTTTTTCTTTTTTCTCTTCTTTTCCCTTTCTTTTTCTCGTTTTTCGACGTCTTTTTTCCTTTTTCCCTCTTTTTTTTTTTTTTTTTTCTTTTTTTCTTCGATCGCCCCCCGGTTTCTTTCCTTTTTCCCTTTTTTTTTCGTTCTTCTCTTTTCTTTTTTTTCTCTTTTTCCCTTTTTTCCCTTTTTCTTTTTTTTTTTCTTTTCCGCTTCTTCTTTTTTTTTCCCCCCTTTTTTTCTTTTCCCCTTTTTTTTCTTCCGGGGCCCTTTTTGGCCCCCCCTTTTTTTTTTTTCCTTTTTCCTCGTTCTTTTTTTCCCCTTTGCGTTTTTTTCGTTTTCTTTCGTTTCCCCTTTTTTTCTTTTCTTTTTCCCGTCTTTCTCTTTTTTTTTTCCGCCTTTTTCCCCCTTTTTTTCTTTTTCCCTTTTCCCCCTTTTTTTTTTCGCTTGGGCCCCTTCTCTTTTCGCCCTTTTTCCTTCCTTCTTTCTTTCCTTTTTTTTTGCCCTTTTCTTTTTTTTCGCCCCCGTCCGCCCCTTCTCCTTTCCCCGTTTTCCCCTTTATTCTCTTTTTTTCTTTCTTTTTCATTCCTCTCATTTTTCTTTCTCTCTTTTTTTTTTTCGTTCTTCGTTTTCGTTTTCTTTTTTTCCCTTTTTCCCTTTTTTCTTTTTTCTTCTCTCGCATCTACTCTATGCTCGCGTCGACCCGTGCCCTGACTTTCTAGCGTTAATCCCCGCCCGATTCGGCGCCCTCTCTTCCTCGCTCGTATCCTTTTTCTTCCTATCCGTCAAGTCTTCGGCTTGTGTTCTTCCTCGTCTCGACCGGTCTACATCTTTGAGCCGTCCTGCGATCCCTATCGTCTTTCATCTTCGTCTCGGCTCTCTTCCGCCCCTGCGCGTCGCGCCCCGTTCTCCCCTCCGCGCGACTGACCCACCCACCGTCTCAAAGGTTCTGCTGTTCGGCTTTCTCTTAATTTGCTCCTCTTTCTCGCTCTTCTTCGATGTGGCTCAGCTCGCCTCTTTTTCGAGTCCTCTCGTCTTCTCTTCCTATCTTGCTAGACCGCTATCCTGCGTCTCTGTTTCTCACCGACTCCGAGCACCGGTCCCCTCGCGCGGGACGTTTGTCCTGCTTTCTGTTCTAGACATTTCGACTTTGCTCGACCTTTTTCGCTGCCCCTTGTCGTTCGAATACTTCCTCGCTTTCGTTTCGCTTCTCCTGTTTCGTCGCCGTACGGCCTCTCTCGGACTGTTCTTCCGTTCCTTGCTTTCCCCCTCTGTCTCTCGTATCTTACAGTCATACCCTGTTACCCTCTATCCCTTCTGTCCCTCCTTTTTCTTTTCGCTCGTACGCTCCCCTCTCAGATCGTTGTTCGTGCCTCGGTTCTCGGCTTCCCGCTCGATATTCTTTCCTTTCGTCTACTGGAGCATCACGTCGTTTTTTCCCTCGCCGGCTTCAGCCTGTATCCGTGCCCATCTCTCCTGTATACCACGTTTCCCCTCGACTTCGTCATTTGTCCATCACTTTCTCTTGTCTCGCGACTCTCCTGTCTCACCAAACTTCTTCTTCCTTCTCGTCGTTGTTACCTTACCGCATCCTCTTATCGTTCGGTTCCCTGTTTCCTCGTCGTTCTTCTCAGCCGTCCTTTGCGCCGTCTCACAGTGTGGTCGCCCGTCCTTTCTTTTCTCTGTCGCGTGTCTCCTTTAGGACTCGATCAATCCGTCAAATGCTATCACCCTCTCGCGCTTTTTCCTCTCCCTAACCTCGTTTTTCTCTTCCGGTCAACTTACGTCGAGCGCATCGGTTCGACCAGTTCGACCTCCATTCTTATCCTATACTCTCTGTCACCCTGTCTCGTGCACATCCTTACGCCTCTCGATCGGTCTCTTTGCGTAGCTATTCCCTCACTCACCGTTCCTTCGTCGTTATTTCGATTCGCATCGGGCGCTTATCCTCTAGTCCCGCTGTCTTCTCGGTCTTCTTCTGTTGTCTCTTTTCCTCTCGTCGTCTGCTCCTCTCTCGTCCTTTCGTCTCGTCTATTCGTCCTCTGTCGTTTCCGTTGCCTGCGTTCTTCGTTCCCCTTTAACTTTTTCCAGCCTCTCTTGTCGCGCTCCATTCTTGCGCTGACGCCATTTTACGCCACGTTATCTCTTCGCTGCTACGGTTCGTCGTTTTGTCCCTCCTCAAACATTTCGGTCCGCGGTACCGGCCATTCATTTCCTCGAAAGAGTCTCGGTTCGTCGTGTCTCTCTTCTCTTCTCTCGAAGTCCCCTATCCTCCCTCTCTCGTCTATGCAGTGGATTCTCTCGCCGTTCACGTCCGTCCTCGACTGTCTCTCCGTTTGCTCGGTTTTTCCGGTGTCTCTCTTCGCCGTCTTACTAGTTCTCTGATCCAAAGTGTGTTTCGCTTTTCTCATCGTGTTCCGCGTTCAGTCGTCTCATTTCCACTTTTCTTCTTCTAATTGATCTATTCTGTTCCTCCTACCGTTCTTACTCCTCTTCCCTGTTTTCTCCCATGTCTCTGGTCTATCTATGCTCGGCCTGTCGCTTCGTCACCTCGTCCGTCTCCTTCAACGGTCGTGCCATGCAAGTTCGCGCAGCCTGTTCATAATCCTTCTCCTCGTCGTAGTTCCTTTCTTTTTCTCGCGTTCCCGCGTCATCGGTCTTATTTTCTGTTTCTTCAGTCTTCAATTTACCGCCCCGGCTGTTTCATCGCTGCGTCTCTGTTCTCGTTCTCCATCCGCCTGTCTCGTTTGCTCGTCAGTCTCGTGTCGCACCAGTTCTTTTTTTTTTGTTTTGCTCCTTCACACAACTGTATCTCGTCTGTGCCGCTTCATCATTCTGCTTCATTCTTTCTATTGTCGCTGCCCCTCTTCGGTCGTTTATTTCGCCCCGCGTGGTCCATTTCTTCGTCCCACGTACGCGTCCTTCGTTCCCCTATACTCGTCTTTATCTGCGCTCGCTCTTCTAACGACGGTTCTTCTCTTCGTCGTCCCTAACTTTCGCGTCCTTTCTTTCGCGTCTGCTCGCGTCGTCGCTTCGTATCGCCTTCGCGCTCAGTCCGTTTCTATTGTTCGCTGCGTCTTTCGACTTCCTCTCTCCTGTTTACTCTTTTTTCGCTTCTCTCCCTGTTCGACTCTTGCATCCTCTTGGTCCTGTCCTGTCCCTTATCTTCCCTTCGTCCGTCTCCTGACTGCTGTCTAGTTTTGTCCCCTTTCTCCTTACTGTCCAGTCGTCGCCTCTTTTCTTGGTCTTCCCTCGCTCTCCCCTCGTCTCGTCCCTTGTGTCGCTCCTTCGTTCTCTCGTTTTCGTCTTGTTCTCGTTCGTTCTTTGTGTCTTCCTCTCCCCTAACTATGCACTTCTCGCTCTCGAATGCCTCGGGTCTAGAGCCGACGGCCGCTTATCTGATCTTTTTCTTCTGCTCACCTTTTTCTCATTCTTCTCGCGCTTGGAGGGGTCTCATCGCATAACACGCTATCGTTTCGGTTTTCAGTTCCTTCTCCGCTATCCGTTTCGTTCAGCGCTCTATCTCTACGCTCTACCCTTTTTTCATCGTTCCTGTCCGTTATTTCTCCGCGATCTGTTCATTATCGCTAGTTATGTCGCATTTTCTCTCCTTTCTCCTTTCGTTAGTCTTCTCTTCTGTCTCCCCTCGTTTTCGCTTTTCGTCCCCTTTTTTTTCACTCCTTCTCGTCCTCGACTCCACGTCGTGTACTCGCTCGGAGTATTCGCTCTCCTCACTTGAACGTCTCTGATCTTGATTCTCTCGCGCACTCACGTCGTAAGCTATCCTGACGATCCTCTACTCATTCCTGTCACTTCCTTACGTCCGCTCTCTTCGTCGCCGCTCTCATTCTGGTCGCGCTCACCTCTTTCCGTGCTTCTCCTGCCTCTCTCTACCACCGTGTGTTTCTCGGTCTCCTGTTCTCGCAAGTCTTGCATCCTTGGCTCCCTAATCGTTAGTTCGTCCCCCCGTCCTTGTGTCTTTGTTTTACATCGCATGCTGGGTACTCCGCCCTTTTCGCCCTTGTCCTCTCCTGCGCTCTCATTCGTGTCCTCTCTATCGTTTCGCACTTCCCTCTCCTCCGCCTTCTGTTTTTTATTTCGGTTCCCTGCGTGCTCGCGCGTGCCGCTACTTCTCTCCAGTCTGATCTCTGCGTCCTTTTCTTCAGTAACGTCTCGCTCTGCTTTGCTCTCGTTCCGCCCGCCGCTCGCTCCAGTTCTCTAACTCCCTCCTTCGTTCTCTCCTTCGCCGTGCTCGTCGTCCTGGTCCACTCTGAAGTGATGCTTTTATCCTATGTCATGTTCCTCTTCATGCGCTACCCTTTCCAGTCATTCCTTCAATCGTCCCTCTGCCTTTCTGTTCTATCGTTCCTACCTTCATCCATCATTCTCAGTACACGCCCTCGCGGTTGCACAACATCCCTCCTGCTTCCTAACAATTCTTGATGGGCTCTGTCCTTCCGATCTCCTCTCTTTGTCCATCGTCACGTCTATTGCCTCCTCAGCCTTTGAGCGCCGTTCACTCCCTAATTTGCGATATAGCTCCCGCCCCACTCATCACGTGTGTCGTCTCGTTCATTAGTTTTTTACCGTCTGGTCCTCTGTCTCCCGTCGACTATCTCGTTCTTTCCATACTCTTTCATTCTGTCCTGTTCATCTACCCGTTCGTATTCGCTCTAGCCTTCTTCCATTTGCGTTCCTGTCGCGTCCCTCTCCATCCTGTTCCGTCTGCCTCGCGTTAGTCCCTGTTTTCCTCGATTCTTCACTCTCCTCCATACCCGTCCCTCTCATCTCGCGTGTCTGCCGTTCTCCGTCCTCCAGTCGTCCCTTGTCCTGTCGTCTTGTTTCTGATCTTTACCCCCGTCTGACTCCCCTTATTGTCCTTGTCGGCTCCTTCCTCTTCCTTCCCTCGAAGTCTCGTCTTTGCTCCACCGTCCTGTGATTCGTCTTCGCACTTCCTCGTTATTTCCGTCCTCCTCTTCCTGTCTCTGTCCCCGTCCGATTATCCCCTCTTCTCCGTCGACTTGTCCTTAGCGTCCTCTGGTCCTCCGTCTTTCTTTTCTCTTTTTCTTGTTAATTCTTCATTCCCTCACTGTCTGTCTTTCGTTCGTACGCCCTGTCTTTAGCTATCTGTCAGTTTCGTATCTCCCCGTTTTCCTTACCTTTCAACGCCGCGTGGGCCTCCGCTTTCTCTCTTTTTCCTTTCCATGTTAAGTGCTCGAGCATTCTGCCTCAACTCTCGCTCCGGTTTTCCCTCGTTTCGGTTCTTCGCGTCTTTTTCGTCTTCTCGCAACTTGTCCTCGTCTGTTTTCTTCCTCGCCTGCTTTCTGCCGTCTCTGTTGTTTCTCGACTTGCGTCGTTATGTTATACTAAGCTTCGTCTTTCACGTTTCTTCTACTGTCCCCTCCCCTGCCCTCTCGTTTTCCCTCGCTTTTCCTTGCCTTTCCTGCCTCGCTATCTCTCCGTGACATCACTCTCCTGCCTATCCGGTTCCTGTTCCGTACGTTTCCTCTTACGCGCGTCCGTTCGCGTCGCGTTTTCGTCCGCTCGTCCGTTCTGTCGCGGGGATGTGCTTTTTTCGCCTCCTATACGCCGTCCCGCGACGCCCACTTCCAGTCGCCCATCCTTCCACAACGGCACTTCCCTGTTCCACTCCCACGCATTCTTTCTCGTTTCGCGCTTCTCGACTTTCCGCACGTTCTCTTTTGCTCGTCGACTTTCGGGCTCTCCTGATCCGAGCGTCTTTTTCTCGATCCTACTCGCGGCGTCACACGCTGTCCTCTCTGTTTTATCTCAGTTCCTCGTCCTCAGTCTTCAATCCTGGCCTGTAACTCCTCGCTCGCCACTGGTCACTTCCGGTCTCCATCTCTCGTTCTTACTCTTCCTCGTCCTCCCTTTCTCCGTTTCGCTCTGTCATTTCATCGTCTCGTCTTCCTCGTTCGTTCTCTCGTCGTTTTCATCTCTTCGCTTCGTATCTCTGGGCGTCTTCTCCTTCCCGCTCTTCTTCCTGATGCTTCGACTCTCGTCGTTTCTCGAGAGTCCCTTTCCTCGAGTCTCGCTTAGACTCTCTCGTTGTTCACTTCGCTATCCATCTCTTTCTTCGTTCACGATTCGTCTTCTCGTCATCGCTTTCTTCCTATCTTACTTGTGCTCGGGCTCGTTGCTCCTCTGTCTGTCGCCTCTTTCTTCCTCTCGTTAGAGTCGTACCTCCGTGACTCTGTATCGTCCTCCATTTTCTGTCTTTGTTTCCTCCTTCCATTCGTCGCCTTTTGCACGCTATCCGTTTCGTCGCCACTTTCCGGTCTTTGCGTCTTTCTCCCGTTCCGGCTTTCCCGTTCTCTCGCTGTCCCCTTCGGTTTTTCGCTGCGTCTTATGCATTTCTTTCGTCTGTCTTCTCTTCTGGTCTTCTTTCTGGTCTCGCATGTATTCCCCGTCGTTCGGAGTCGTGGGGCCAGTCTCCCCAGGTTCCGCACCCCGCTACGGCCCGTTCCCCACCGGCCGCCGCGTCTCGCAGGGTCGCTGGACTAGCCTTCGTCTAACGTTAAGTAAGCAGTCCGTCCAGCACCGCATCTGGCCACCGTGAATCTTCCATCGGTAGCTGTGCCGCGGGACGGCCGGACCTCCGCAAGACGTACTACGAACACGATGCAGCCGGCGTTTCGCCACAGCGCCCAAGCACTGGTTATCACGCGGTGGCTGCACAGCAACGCGCGAGCCCACGCCGCTATACCAGCCACGCACTGTACCCCATAGACCAAGATCATCCAACCCGATATTCTTCGTCCCCCCCCACCCTCGTCCCCCACATACCCCACCCTCCCTCCATTCTTCGTTCGTGCTCTCTTCCATCCGCCTCTCTATGATCCTTCTCTTTTTTCCCCTTCGACTTATCGCGTCTCGTATCTTCTCCCTCTTCTCGCTGCCCGCTCGGTGCGGTTCTTCTGCCCGATGTTTTTCTTGTAATCATAGCGCCTGCTCCTCTAACCTCATTCATCGATGTTGAGTCGGCCTCTGAGGCGGGAGTCGGCCGAGGGGGTTCCCAACCCTCACTAACTGCTTCATTTTCTCTTTTTTTTCCCTTTTTCGTTTTCTTCTGTCTCTACTTTTCGTCTTCCTTCTTCTCTTCTCCGTTCCGAAAGTTGTATTCTACTCCTCTCTTGTCTTTTTTCTACCGTCCTTCTTCTCTCTTTGCTTGCTTCTTGTTCTTACCTCTCTTCTATCTGCGTTCGATTCGTTCTCAGTCCGTCATTCGCGCCTGTTCGTCCTTTTTTCCTTTGCATTGTTCCCTTTCGACAGCCCTTGATCCGCCGCCAGCTCTCTCGCTCCTCTCGTTCGCTCTCTTTCGTTCGTTCCACTTCTTTTTCGAGTTACCTTCTCCATCTCTCTTTCTGTCTTCCCTCTCCGCTCTGACTTTGATTTGTCGGTTTCCCCCCCGTTTTCTCTTCCTTCTTAACTGCCGTCTCGGTTTCTCGAGATCTTTTTCGCGTTTTTTTTTTTTCTTTGTATTTCCAGTTCTTGTGCTGATTTGTCCGCTGCTCGTGTGTACAGACTTCTTTTTCGCTCTACTTCGCCGCGCTTCGTTGTTCTTCTGAGTTTTTCCTGGGTCTGTTCTGCTTTCGCTTCCGTTCTTCCTCTTCCGCTCCGTCTCTTCGGTCTGTCTCTCCTATTCGTTCTTCGTTTCGACATCGTCATGTCTGTCCGTTTCCCGTCTTCTCCTTGTATCTTCGCTTCGTTTCCTCTGATTCTATCTCTTTCGTCATCTTTCTTGCTTTTCGTCCTCCTTGATTCGATTTCACCTTAACGCGCGACGTCTTTCAGTTTCCTTTTTTTCGTCGTTTCCACACGTCTTGTCTTCCTTCATATCGTCCTCTCCGCCCGCGCGCATCGTCGTCTCTTATCTCTCTATCGTCGGCTTCGTTCTTCTTCACCTCTCTTGTATCTTCCGCTTTTCGTTCTCATTTCTCTGTGTTTCCCTTCCTCCTTCTACCGCCTCGTCCCCTGTTCGTCCTCAGTTTCTTGTCTCTCCGTTCGTCTCCGCCGTTTATGGTTTCGCCTCTCTCTCTTTTCTCTCTGGATCTGCTATCCGGTTCTTTTTTCTCCGGCACTCCCTCCGTCTTTTCGACTTTCGCTTCCCCTCCTTGTCTCTTCACGCGCGTCTCCCTTTTTAATCGGCGTTGTCCTTGTCCACTTGTCCGTTCTTTGTCCTGTTCTCTTACTTTCGTTCTCTTCTTCCATTCGTCATTATGCTGCGTTCTCCTCTCTGTCGATCAACCTTTTCTTCGGAGCTTCGTATTTGTCCGTCGCTCTGTCGCGCGGTCTGTTTCGTTCGTCACTTCCTTCGCTGCACTTCCTTTTCTCATGCTTTCTCTCCCTTCCTCTACTCTTGTTCCGTTCGCAAGGCGCTGGCGTTTTCATGTTCACGCCCGTGGTCTTCCTCCTTACCGTCCGCTTTTTCTCTTTTTTTCGCTTAGTCATTTTTTCCTCATACGTTCATCTCAGCGATCCTGTTAGATTCGTCCAACAATGCTACTTGTTTCTCTCGATCTCTCGCCAGCTCGTGTTCTGTTCCGCCTTCCTCTTTTTTTTCCTTGCTGCTCACTCTGCGCGTTCATCTGTAGCTGCCCCTTTGTTACTTCCTCGATCGTTTTCGTTTGCCGCTGCTCCAGTCTCGCTGATCTTCGCCCCTAGCTGTCGTGTTACACGGTTTCCTTCCGTCTTTTTCCTTCGATCTTCTGCCCTCGCGTCGTCACTCTGTTTCGTCAGCTCCCGTTCCGTCCACTTGCCTGTCTGTTCTAGTCGCGCGTCTCGTCATCTTATGTTGTCTCCGCTCTTCACCCGTTCCCTTCGTCACCGATCACACTATCTCCATGTCCTTCTCATTCTCTTGTCGCCTTCGTCCTTTCCTCCGCGCTTCCCTCAACTCGTGTTACTGTTCCCCTTCGACCAACTGGTGCCAATTCATACCTCGCAGTTCTTGCCTCGTTCTCTGGCTCTTATTCTCTCTGTTACTCGTGTTTCTGCGGTCTCTTTATTATCTGTCTCGTCTAATGAGTTCGTTTCCTCGGTAGGACTAGCGATTGGTTTCTTTTTTCGTGTTTATGCGTAGTATCTCCATCTTGAGACGTCGTTTTCGTTACTCCGGCCGTTAGACCATTTTCCTCTCATCGTCGGTATTCCGATCGCGATGATCGTCGTTCTAGTGTCCCAATCGATTCACCGGGTTATTGGGAGGGAGGGGATTCTTTTTTTTCGTTTTTCTTTCGTTTCTTATTTTTTCTCCTTCTTTTCTACTAATTCTCTTCTATCTATCTTCCTTGTTTTACTCTATTCTTCTTTTTTCGATTTCCTTCTCTTTTTCTTTTTATCCGCTGTCTCTTCTTTCTTTTTTTTCTCAGTTCTCTCTTTCTCATTTTCCTTTCGCCTTCTTTTTTTCTCTTCTCTCGTTTCGAGGTCCGTGTTTCTTCGTTTTTCTAGAATCACTTCACGCTCCTACTGTCTTTCCGCTTCTCTTTCGTTCCTATTGTTGTTTTTCGTAAGTTCTCCTCGAGTCCTCTGATCGTGGTTTCTTGCCTTTCACAGTCCGTCTCTATTCGATCTATTCGCATCCGTCTGTCTCTCTCGGCGTTTTCCGCTTCGATCTATTTTTTCTCGCAACTCTTCTTTGTCTTCTTCGCTGTTCCCGATGTTCTCCGCGCTTAATCGTCCGTATACTATCTGTTTCCTATTGCCTCTGCGTTGTTTTGCTCGCTCTTGCACCGCCGTTCACTCGCTTTTGCTTTTCTGGTTCCGACCGGTCGTACCGGTTCTTCTATTCTAGCGCTTCTCCTTCCACATGCGCCTTACTTCTATTGCGCCCTTCCTGAGTTTGTTCGCCGGTCCTCGCCCTATCTCTTTTCGTGTCCCTTTCTTAATTGCCCGATCTTCAGTTTCACGTTTCGGTTCTCTCTCGCACCCGTCCTACGTCTCTGTCCTCTCTTCTTCCCTGCTCTCTCCGTCTTCCATATTATCGCTCGCTCTCGCACCCACTTTCGAAGTCACTTACGCGTTACTCCTTTATAATCACCTTATCGCTGTTATACTTCCTCCTCTCCTCTTCTCATGCTTCTTTGTCCTTCATCGTCCTTGCTCGGTTTCGTTCTTTCCATTCCTTCTTCCCCGTTTTTCCTTAATATTTCTGTCGCCTGTTCTCTTCTGATTCTCGCCGTCCAATTTGTTCTCCTGCCTTTACGCTCGCGATTACCTTAGCTCTGTAATTCTCGTTTCTCCGTTCACTTCGCTATCCCCCGTTTCTCTCATCTCGCCTACAGTTCTTACCCCCGTTCACTTCCACCACGGTTTCCCTCGTGTTCTCGCTCTTATTCTCTCCTACTTTCCGTTTCCTCGGTTTGCTACTCCGCTTCTCGCCCTCCCTCTTCCCTTCGCCTGCTCGTTCTGTCGAACTCTTTGTCTTCTCTCGTTCATCTTAGTCCTCCCGTCCTTCTTGCGCTTCCACTCGTCGCCTGGGCTCCTCCTCTCCCTCTTATGTTCTCGTAGTTCGTTCTCCGTCTTTCATCATCGTTTAATCGTTGTGCGTCTTCGCTCCCCGTCTCTTCCCTCTCCGTTCTGCGTTCCTCCCTTCTTTCCCCGTTCGTTCCCGCCTTTTGCAGGTCTCTTTTACGTCAGCGCCTTATTGTTTCGCCGGATCTCTTCTGCTAGTCGTCTTCTATTTCTCCGTTCCTAGTCCCCGTTCGTGACCTTTTTTTGTTTTCTCGGCTCTTCCCGTTCCTTCGTTTATCTTTCGCTATTTGCTAGTTCATTCGTTCTGCCTTTCTCTCCTCTCTCTGCTCCACTGTTCGTTTTTCTCTCGTCCTCTTCCTTTGTGCTTGTTCCTCTCCAGTCGTCCTCTGCGTCCCCGTCATTTCTCTTCGCCTCTTCGCTCTTTCTCCATTTTATCCCTCCGAAATCTTTCGAACTCTCTTTTTGGGATCTCGTGACCTACTTCGACGTCTTCGAGCCCCTCCCCCGTCGGTCGTATCGGCGCCGCAGTTTCCCTGTACCTTCGGCTTCCTCTACCTCTACCTCGTCTCTGATCGTTTCGTCCCCCTTCTCGGTGTGTCGTTTTCTTGCTTGCTTTCTCGTTTTATCTCGTCTCATTCGTCTTGTCCTTTGCGCTTCGCCGTTTTTTACTTCCTCCTTCTTCTCGCGTCCATTGTCTGTTTTCGTTCCGTTCCTACTCATCATCTCTCCTTCTTGCATCTCGCTTTTCTCCTCATCTTTTCCTTCTCGTCGCTGTTACCGTGCTCTCTCGTACTTCCCACCTTCGACTGTCCCGCTGCACCTCTTGTATCGTGCGGTTTCTCTGTCTCGCTCGTTTCTCATCGATCGAACATTCTCTCCTCAAATACCCTCCGTCCCGCTGCTGGTCCCTCCTCTCCTGCTCCTCTGTTCCGTTTCCTATGTTCCGCTTCTTGTCTCGTTCGCTGTCCATTAGCTCC
Organism: Neotoxoptera formosana; assembly: GCA_022818045.1. Taxonomy (NCBI): domain Eukaryota; kingdom Metazoa; phylum Arthropoda; class Insecta; order Hemiptera; family Aphididae; genus Neotoxoptera; species Neotoxoptera formosana. The sequence goes on along the minus strand of JAIWJD010000096.1, from coordinate 18,570 downwards.
CGATAGTTAATCTTCATTTTCGACGTTACATGCTCTTTCTCCTCTTCCTCTGCTTCGCCTCCTGCGTCTGTCGCTCTCACGTTCTCCTCGTTTTTCACTCCTTGCCCGTCTCCCACTTTATCGTTCTGTACTCGTCATCGTCGTCTCTATCCTCCCTTATTGTTCGCTTTCGTCTCGTCTCTCCGTCCTAGTCCCGTACCTCATTCTCGACTTTCATTTTCTAACTTTCGACTTCTCCCTGTGTATTCGCACGCTCTCTTCCCTATTTCTGTCTCGAGTATCGCCGTACGCTTCATTCGGAAGTAGTTCGTCTTTCCACTCTTTTCATTTCGTCCTCATCCACTTCCGTCTATTGTTCCCGAGCGCTTCTGTTTTCCCGTTCCGTGTTGCCCTGTCATCTTTTATCTTCTTCGAGCTCTTTCTTGGTCACGCCTTTCTACGTGTCTTTCTCGCTCGTATGTACTTCTCGCCCTTCTTCTCTTCGACCTCCGCATTTTGCTCCCTCTCCTTTCCCTTTATCGTTTTCGCTTGTCTCTCACTATGCCCGCTGAATCCTCTCGCCGGTGCTTCGGCCTTCGTCCGGTCTCTCGCGTTCCGTTCTGTCGTCCTTCTTCAGCATCGTCACCGACCCTTCCCTCTTCCTTCGATCCCTCGTCTGTTCTTCCTGTCCTCTTCGATGCTTCTCTACCTACTTCCCGCCCTCCTAGTCGTTTTTCTCTCGTCGCGTGTCGTTTTCGCTCTCGCTTCTTCGCCTCTTTGTCCCTTGTCCTTCAGCTATATTCTCTCGTTCCTAGTTCCTCTGTTTCTGCGTTTCCCTTTCTTCCCTCTTCTGTTCCTGCCGCTCTGTACTTCCTTCCTCTTCTTTCCGCTGCTATTTTCCGTCACTAACTTTTTCGTTGTCTCGTCCCTTATGTGTCTTGTTTCCGCTTCTCCGTTCTCTCCTCTCCCGTTTCTTGGTTCTTCTCACTATGTCAGTCTCACTTCTTCGTCGGACCGTTCTCGCGCTGGAGCTCCCCGCTCTGGCGTTCGTTTGCGCGTCTCTCTTATCTTGTCCGCTTCCACTCCCCTCGCGCTCTTTTACTCTTCCTCTGGTTTCTCTCTCTCGCAGCTTCCTTCTCCTGGGATGCGGTTTTCCGCGTCGGCCTCGCCCATCTTAGTCGCCTTCTCCTTCTTCCGCTCTCTGTACCGCGTGCTCTGTTAGTACCCTCGTCTCTGTTCAGCGCCGTCTCCTACTCTTCCTCGGCGCAGTTCCCCTCTCCTCCACTACTTCTACTATGCGTTCGTACCTCGTAGCCCGCCTGCCGGGCGGCCCGGCCAGTCCGGCCTCCCTTCCGTCCTCTCGTTCTGCTACGCTTCTCGAAGTCTGCCTTTGTTTATCGAACCGTTTCTTCTACAAATCTGTCAGCACCAGTCGGTCCTTCGATCACTTTTTCGTGCTTCTTCTTACGTCGCGCTCATCGATCTCCGTCGCGCGCGTCATTCTTCGTCTCGCCTCTTCTGTCGTTAGTTCTCAGTCCTTCAGTCTCCTGTCTACCTATATATCCATTTCGCCTCAGTTTGCCTTCGTCTTCTTAGATCTTACTGTTACCTCGTCTCGACCTCTTTCTCTTCCTTGTTCGTAGAGTCAGTCTTTTCGTCCTGTCGATCTTTCTTTCCCTGTTTCTACTTGCCTCTCGTTCAGTCTGTTCTCAACTCGGCTTGTCACTCTATTCTGTCCCATTCCCCTTTTTTTCGTTTCCGCGTCTCCTTCTATCATCTGGTCCTCATCATTCGTATCCTCTGCGCCATCCTTGTCGTCGGGTTTTCGTCCCCCCTTTTTTAGGCCAATCCCGCTTCAATTCGCCGAACTATCAACTGCTTCTTTCATCGTCTCTCTTCCTCTTCGTTCACGTTTATCTCACCGGTCGATCGATCGTATCTGCTCGCATCTTCCCCTTGCCTCTTTCTTCGTATCCGTTTCTCTCCACTGCTCCTCGTTTGGCTGTTCTCCGTCATCCGACCCGGCTTTCTGTTTCCCCTTACTTACTTTCGTCTTTATCGTCGGTGCCCTCTGCTCTCGTTCCTAGTTTTCCGCTTAGCTGTATCCGCCCATATCCAGCACCAATACAATCGTTCTCACTCTGCTTCTCGTTCGTCTTCACGGTTCTCCCCATTCCCTCCCCTGTTTGTTTCGGTCTTCGTGTTCTGATCGCGCTTATTTTTCGCATATGCTTCGTCCTCTACGCTTCCGAGCCTCTCGTTCTACGTATTCCTGCCTCACCATTGCCCCCGTTCGTCACGCTCGGTTCACCTACTCTGCGAAGTCCCCTCTTCGTTCGACACTGTCTTCGCCGTCACATACGTCATTTCGTCCTCTTCTTTCGGCCCTTCTCCTAATTCATTGCCCTCTTTCCCTATCTTCCTCTCTTTTTTCGTCTTCCTTCGCTGAATCTTTTCGTCGCCGTTTTCTCTACACCCGCGAAGCTTTGTTCCTCGTACGCTTTCTTTTTTCATCTCCTGAGTTCCCTTCTTCTTCTCCCTGCCTGTCCTCTCGTCCTCAAACTCTCTGTCTGCCCGTCCGCCAGGCTTCGGCCCCGCCGCAGGCGCTCTCTGATCCGTATGTGATACCCTATCTCATACTTCTTCCTTTTCTCCCGCGTCATCTCCCATACCCTATTTCCTCCCCTGCTCTTCTGTTCCCGCTCGCCGAATTTTTCGCTCTACCTGTTCACTTGCCTCGGTCAGTCCTTTCTCTCACTCTTTTGTCTGTACCATTCCCACCTCGCGCTCTTCTCTCGTCTCTCCGCTGTCGCATTCTCTTCTACTCTTCTTTCCTTTGTATGTCGTCCCTCACTTCCTCTCATCTCTTCTTCGCGTCCCATTATGCCTTCGCCGTTGCCTTTCCGTTCCTTTGCTACCAATTCGACGTTCCCTCCTCGCTTCTCCTCCGCTTTCTCATCTCTCCTCTTTTCTTTTCTGTCATATTTCTCCCTCTCGCCTTGTCTTCCCGCAGTTCACTCTGCTTTCTCGTCTTCATCCTTCGACCACTCGTCTTTTCTCGCTCAATTTACCTGTTCGTTCTTCACTTCCATTCTCCCCCCAACGCCAGGCACGTGTTTTCCGCGTCCGTTTACCGGCGCGGCGTGGCTCCCGAACCGCTCACCCAACCAGAGCGTCCCGGGTCTAGCCAGCCCGCCCCTGTCCAGTCCGTCATCCCCTGTCACGTCCCGCGTTTACTCGCACTGCCCGACACCCCCGCGCCGGTCAGTCGTCGCGTGTGTCGGCCTACAGGTAGCACTAGCCCGGCCTTCGTCCCGCAGTCGCCCACCCGAGTTCCACGCGCGATTAGTAACCGACCCCGCCGCCGTCCGTACGCCCCCTACTCGCCCACCGTTCTTACGTTACCGCCTCCCGCCCCATTTAGTCTTCCTCCTCCTCCTCTGCTTGTTTGCTCCTCTGGTAGTCCGTCGGCGTCCCTATCTCCGTTTCTTCGCTTGATTCTGTCTGATCGTCGATCGTTTCCTTCTGCCGTCGTTCCTCTTCTTATGCGTTTCTCCTCGACCCTCGCCTGCCTCAACGCCTCTGTCCCTTACTCTCTTCTGTTTTCATCGCCCTCTCTAACGCTCCAAGCCTATTTTCTTTCTCGTCTAACCGTCGTTATCGTCATCCGATCGATCTTCTCCTGTCCAGTCGTTCCTCCCCATTCTCTTGTTCCGTCTTCTTTTCTTTTCGTCTCCGTCCCAACTCCCTTCGCCTCTCGCTAGTCTAGAGCTCCCTCCTATGGCCCTATTCTGCTTAGTCCGTCCGTTTTCGCGCTCTTTACGTTTCTATCCTCTGTCCGATAATCGTCGCGTGCTCTTTCCCTGATATCGACTGGTACCGTACAGTCGCGTGATTCCGTTCGCGGTCCGTTCGTTCGATCTTGACCAGTCTCTTTTCGGCTGCTTTCCTCTTCCTGTTCTCTGATCTCGTTCTCTCCTCCCCTTCCATCTGATACCTCCTCTCCCTCTCGTCTCCTCCCACTGCCCCTTCGCCTCATCTAACTCCGCGATTCCCTTTCTCACTTGCGAAGGTTCGTCACCATCTCCGGTTCACGACCACCCTCTCGACTGATCCTTTCGTGCCCCGCTACTGGTGTTCTACTTCTCTCGCTCGACTCTGCTCTTTTTCTTTGCTCTGTCCACGCTTGCCTCTGTCTGTCGGCGTTGCCTTTCTCGTCCGGTGCTTGAACTCATTTCGGACTTCCTCTCTCCTCTCACTCCTCTTCTCGCTTTCGTCGTTCTGCCGAAACTTTTCGGCTTCTGGTCTGTCAGTCCGTCTGTCTCCGCGCTCACCCGTCACCGTCACGTTTCGTAGCGCTATCCTCCTCTCTCTTTCTCCTCTTCTCCTTCTCCTCGTCTCTTATTTGCCCCCTAGCCTGCTTACTCGCGACTCCTGCTTCTCTATCTATCTCCACCTCCTCCTTGTTTTATCAGTTACCTACAGCCGGTAGTTCTTTTCGTCCCGCCTCCACTCTGTCTCTTCTTCTGATTTTTCGTTATTCTTACCTCGCACTTCCGCTCGCTCTCGTGCCTTCTTCTCCCCTTCTCTCCCATCTGTCCTTTACACAGCGCCTCGCCAGCCATCGGCCGGCCGTTTCTGCGTTCCCAACTCTAACTCCCCCGCGCACGATTTTCCTAATCTCTGTTCTCCACGTGATCCCCTTACCGTTATTTCTCCTTTCACGGTTTCTTCAACTGCAGCGTCGACTCCTCTTTGCTCCTGTCCACTGCTATGCCTCCAGTCATCATCCCTGCGCGTTACCTTCTTCTCGTCGACACTGTCCGCGCTGATGTGGTACTCCGTTCTCCTCTGTCTCTTCCCCCTCGACTGCCCGTTCTGTTGCTCTTTCCGTATCTCCCTTCTTACTTCTCAACCCCCAACTTCTTTCTTCTCTCTCCCTCAAACCTCTGTTTTATCCAGTACTCCAAATTCTCGATTCTCCTCGCGCCCTTACGTTTCTCCTCTACCCTCTCCCCCCTGTCTAGTCCGTTCGCGCTATTCCCCGCTCCTGCCGAGACGTACCTTCCCTTCCTCGCCCTCTCCCTTTATCTTTACTCCTCCGTTTCTCCGTTGTCCACGAATTCTTCTTATCTCCTATTCATCTCCTCGTCAGACCTGCGCTGTCTACCGTTCCTCTTCTATTTCCTTCCTGTTGCTTAGTCTCAAGTGTCTGCGATCACTTTTTCCATGCTTAAATCCTCCTTCACCCATCAACCTGTCCTTCCTTCCTCTCTCTCGAACTAGTCATGGTTACTTTCGCCATCATCATCCTGCCACAGTCGTTTCATCGGTTCTCTTCCGATCCCTTTGACTCGTTTTTCTCGTTGTCCCCGTCTCACCGTCCATCTGCCCGTCTCTTTCCGTAATTCAAGTCCGGCTCTCCTCGGCGGCTCCTTGCTACCTCTACCCCGCCTCGCCCCGCCTTGATTTCGCGATACTGTCTATCCTTATATTCCCGTGTCTCTCTTTCGAACTGTCGCGCGTTTCGTCGTCTCCTCTTTCCCGTTTTACTTTTTCGTACGCTCGTCCCTCCCGGTCCACCTCCAACCTTTTCAGCTGTCCTCTCTTTTCGAGCCTCTTTACTGTCACTTCTCATCGTTTTTCGGCTTCCGTCCGCTCTTACTTTTGCGCTTCTTCGTCATTCACATCCTTTCTCTCGCTCTTTGTTCTTAGTTCGACTTTCCCCTCCGCAAGTCTCGCTTGTTCAGATACCCTCCTTGTGCTCACCTCGATCATTGACTCTTCCGCAGTACTCTTCTCCTCGGACTCTTTCTCTCGATCGCTTTCCTCCATGTTTCGTACATTCCGCTCGGTCGTCGGCTTCGTCTTTCTTCCGATTCGTCAGCGGCATTCTCGCTCGCCGGCATAATCTGTATTCTTCAGGTCCTTCTTAATGTCTGTCTGTCCGCGCCTGCGAGAGGGGAGGGCGCGTTTGGAACAGCCGGGGGAGACACCATAAATGCGTAAGCACTTTCGTAAGGTAGACTACAACGTTCAATTATCACACGGCACATAAACCATACTGGGCAGCCGACATCGAGAGAAAAGGTGACGAATGATATTGTAGAGGGGATTGGTAGAATCGAGTACGAAAGTAAAGAGCGGAATGTAAAGTATAAAGGAGGCGAGTCTGAGTGAGAGGCGGGGGCGGGGGGGAGAGGGGCTTTCGACGGAGGACAAATGGGGAGGGGAAGGGGACAGGAGATGTAGGGCGCGGCAGGGAGCGGAATGTTATCCGTTTTAGTTTCCTTCTAGCATTTACGTCGTCGGGACGAGCGAGGGAGGAGTTTGCGCTGGGCGGAGCGAGTTGAGTGAGAGAGGGGGCGGGACCGGGGAGGCGACTAGGCTTTTAGATTTGGTCATAATTTCTTCTCCCTCTTTTACGGTTCCTATCGTTTCTCTTTCGCTCTTTTATCGAATTTCCTTCTTTCTCGTTTTTCTTCTTCTTTCCTTTCTTTTCTCTTTTCTTTTCGACTTTCGTCTCATTTTTTCTCTTTGATCTCTCCTTTCTTCTCTCTTTCTACCTTTTTATTCGTCGTCTTTTTTTCTCACTCGTTTCCTCTCTTCTCTTCTTCTTCAGGTTCTTCTTTCTCTCTTTTTTTCTATCTTCCTCTCTCTAGTTCGTCCTATTCGCTTCCACTCTCCGGTTCGATCGTCCATGCTCACTTTCGTGTTTCCTCGTCGCAAGTTCCCCTCCTCTCATTAATCCACTTATTATCCATCCTCTTGTTTTCTTTCCTCATCGTTATCCCGTTATTCTGTCGCTGCTCATTGCTTCTTTTGTTCTCCTCATTGTACCCCGTTCTGCCAGGCCTTTTCATCGCCTCCTGCGTTCTATGGCGCCTCTTCTCTGCATCCATGACTCGCGCTTGTTTTCTTCATTTCGTCTGAATCCTTTTCGAAGTCGCGCTTCAGTTATGTCCTCCTCCTTACGTCTCCGTCACTTCATTCCGTCACTTTCCTCGTTCTCGCTCTCTTTCTTTATCGAAGTTTTTCCTACTCGTTCCTATCCTCTGTCCGTTCTTCCGTCCCGTGTTATCGCCTTTTCCTTCGTCTGGTCGCCTGTCTCTCCCTGTTTATCTCGTATTGCTCGTTCCTCGCCTCTTCATCCTCTTCGCTCCTGTTATTCGATTGTCTTTCCATTCGTCTCTTGCCGTCGTCCCTTCCTCTCATTCGCCGTTCTTTCCTGCTCTCTACCCTGCACCCAATTGCCCCTCAACTTGTCGTGGGATTCTCTCCACTTGTCCTTCGTGATTCCACGCGTGCAAGGAACCGTCCGTTCCCGCCCACGCACCCAACGCGCGTTTCGACCGTCCGGCACCAGACCTGCGTTCCACCCGCCGCTACCTCAGCGTCCGTCTGCGTCCGCATCTCTGGGACGTCTGCTCTCGTCATGACTTCCCACCGCGTTCTTCTCCTCTGTCCCTTCGCCCTTCTTACTCGTCGTTTTTCTTTCTTCCTTCTCCGTTTGCCTTGACCCTCGTCTGTACCCGGTAGCTCGCCATCTCTTGCCCACTTCTCTCGTCGCTTCGCTTTTAATTCTTTCTCGTTCTGTCCCCTCAATCGGCCCTCGCTGGTCATCCTCGGCGTACTCGTCATTCGTCTAACCATGCCCCAGCTTCTCGTCATCTCTACGTGGTCATCGTTGTTTCTTTTATCTTCTGAAGTTCTGCATTCTTCCTTCGACTCTTTCTTATTCGTTGACGCTTTGCATTTTTCCTCGTCCCACCGTTCCGGTCGTATCGCGTTTCCGTCATCTCTTCGCCGCTCGCGTGTTCTGCTCTTCTCGCCGCAAAACTTCGCCACTTTTCTACGCTTACCACTTAGTCCTAACTCGATGTCCGTCGATCTCGTTCCGCGTTCCCGTTCCCTGCGCGTCGTCGTTCGTTTACCTTCTATTGCTTTTCTCGCTTCGGTCGCTATCTGGTCGTCGTCGTCCTGTATCTTGTTATTTCGCCTCTCGCGTGCTTCATCTCGTGTCTCACCACCAGTTTCTCTCTCGCTCGTCCAGCGCCTTACGTACCTCCGGCTTTTCTTCATCTCGTTAATCGGCATCCCCCTGTCCTCCGCATCGCTTCGTCCCTTCTCTATCTTCAATGTCCTATACATTCCCGTCATCCCTCTCTCTTGGGTCTACCCCCTCGCTACTTCTTTCGCCGTCCTCAAAGTCTCTTTTCCTCTCTGTTTAACTCGTCTCTTCTCACCCGTTTCTCGCGCTCCTCTCGCCCATCGTCCCTTCTTCCTACACACTCTTATCTCCTTCACATCTGCCGTTCCTCCATTCGTCGTTCCAATGCCGCGCTCCTCTTTTCCCCGGCCTGTGTCCTCATACTCCTCTTCTTCGTCCACTCCGGCTTCTCTAGTTCTTGCGCGTCCCGTTTTCCTGTTCGTTCCCTTCCGTCCTGTCGTCTGTTTCTCCCGCTACTTTTCCCGCACCTCCCTTCTACTCCTCATCCTCAGCCTTCTCCTTCTGCTTCTACAGCATGTCCCGTTCGCGTAAACGCATCCTCTCATCCACCATTCTTCGCTCCCCTAACTACATATCGCTTTGCCGTGCCGCCCAACTTCTATCTTTCTTTTTCTTTTCGACTTCGCGTCCCGCTTAGCCCTTTCGCTATCCTCTTCGTTCCACTCTCGTCTTCCCGATCTCGTCGTCTACTGTATCTCCAGATCCGTCGCTCACTGTTACGTCACCTCTCACACCCCCCTCTGGTTCTCGCTGAGAGTTCCGCTCCGCGCTGCCCACTCCGTACACATCTCCTTTAATTCTCCTATTACAGTCTCTGACCCTTTGTCTTCACCTCCTGTATCGGCCGGCTTCTGTTTCCTTTCTTCTTCTCAGCCTAACAATCTCGCTCGTTTTTCGTGTTCCGTTCTAGTCTTCGTCGCTTCTCTCGTCGTCTTTCTTGCCCCGACTATCCCTGCTTGCCGTCATTTCTTATTCTTCTCTTTTCTTTCTCCTCGTTTTTTTTTTCTTCGTTTTCCTTTCTTCTTCTCTTTCTCGATTTCGCTTTTTCGTTCCCTTTTTTCTCCCCTTACATCATTATCCATCTATCTCATTCCTTTCTATCATTCGACCTCTTGTCAGTCGTTCCTCGCTGCCTTGCAAGCTGTATCAGGTCCTGGTCGCGTCCCAGTTATCTTTCCTAGAACCCCGTCCTGTCTCTCGGTCCTCGCACTTTCCCGATCTACGTCTCTCTCACCGTCTCGTATCGCTTCTCTTTTTTCGTTTCGCGTCCCCCTCAATTTTTCAGCGTTTCCTCTCCTCCCTCGTCTCCTTCGCGACCGTCTCTCCAGCTGTCCCCTCCTATTTACCATCTTCGCTTCCCCTTCTCTTTCGTGATCTGTATATTCGCCGCCTTCAGCTCGCGCCACGTCTTCCTTCCCTCAATCCGTCTCGCCCCTCCCTTCCTTCTCCTCGTTCGTTTTCACTGTATTTCAACCGGTCTCGTCTAACGCGCCCACTTCGTTCCTCCTTCTGTATTCTCATATCTCCCTTTTTTCGTCATATGTTCTTCCTTTCCCTTTCCACTTTCCCCTCCTACTGTCTCGACGTCCGTTTTATCTCGTTCTCCACTTCCTCTCCTATACTCTCGGCTCTCCTCCGTGTTCACGTGCGCTTTCCTCCTCATCTCCTGTCTTCTAATCCGTTACTAATCGTTCTGGGTACACCTGCGTCCCCTCTCCGTTTCTTTTCGGTCTTCGTTACTACCCTCGTGCTTATCGTTCATGCCTATCTTGTTCCGATTTTTCTCTGTCCGACCTCTCTCTGCCCCAGACAATTCTCATGGACACTCGTTGTCCCCGTTCTCGTTTATCATGCTGCCTTCCTGTCGACCTGTATGCCCTGCTCGCTGCCGTTCTCTTACGATCTCTTTTGACGTCGTGTCGCGCTCTCTCGCCGTGTTCTTTAGTCTTCTCGCTACGTTCATGTCATTCGTTACCCTACGATCCTATCACGCCAGACGAGTCCCTGTGCTCGTCCCGTCCGTTACTCTCGTCTCTTCATCAGTCCCCTTCGTTTCGCACCGTTTGCTTGACCCCCCTCGCCTTCCACCTTGGACCTCTCCTCAATTCCTTATGCGCGAACGGGTCCTGCGGTAATGCGTCACCTGCTCCGTATCGCTGTTTCCATTATGCCTCCACTCTCTTCTCTTCTTCTCCACTTCTTTTTTCCATTCAGCCTCTTTCCTCCCATTTTTTCGTGTTTTTTGCGCTATGCGTCCTGTCTGCCATCCATTGTCTGTCGCCCGTACACCCTTCCCACGTCGTCTGCCAACCCGCCCGCGCCACCTCTTTCGGTCCCCTCTGCGTGACGTCGTCTCTCGATAGTCCTCTTTCTACTTTGTTCTTCTTCCCTTCGTCGCTTGCCTCGTCCGAATTTAGTCGCGTTCCACGCGCTCTTCTTAGCGTTCCATTTCTTTGTGCCTCAGCTTCCAGCCCCCACCGCATAGTCTCGTCCCGTCCCATTCCGTCATAGACCAATTCCTTACCGTTCCTCTGCTGATCTCCTTTCTCTCCTCGGTTCTCCTTGTGCGTGCGTCGTCCTTTCGCTCGTCTTTCTCGTCGCTCCTCTTCTCCTCTTCTAGCTTTGCCTTGTTCCTCTTCCCCTGTTCTTTTCACTGTCCTCTTTCTTGCTCTTCGTTGCTGTCTTACGTCGCCCCCTTTTAGTGCCCATCTATCCTCCGATTCCCCAGTTTGCCTGTCTTCCTTCTCCGTCTTGTTATCGCGTTCATCCGTCTTGCTCTCCGTCTTCTTCTCTTTCCTACGCCTGTTTCGTTTTTTTCCAGACTTCGCACATGTCTTTTCGATGTCCTGCCCGTTTTGTCTCTCTCCACTTCCCCCTCCCCCTCTGTCCTTCCCCTACTATGCGTTTCCTTTATTCCCTCCATTTACTATCCCCGTTTTTCGACTTCGACCCCGCTTTCTCGCGATCCGTGTCACGTTTCTCTCTCCTCTCCAAACTCACCCGATGTCACGTCCCACCGCTTCACCCATATCCGCCCATTCCTGCCTTGTGACCTTTCCGTTCCCTCGATCTCGCCGATCTACTCTCTTTCCTCCTTGTACATGCTCGTTGCCTCCCAGTCGCTCGTCTTGTCTCTCCCTCCTGGTCTATCTCGATTCTTGTTCGTGCGCGGTCGTTCTCTGACGATCCGTCGTTCCGCTCTCTTTCGTTGTCCTTGCACTTTCCTTCGTCTCGGCCCTCCTGCCATCGCGCGCCTACCTCGAAGACAACGCCACGCGCGCTCTCGCCGACCCCGCGCGTCCGTCCCGACCCTCCCGCCCGCGCGTCGTCCCGCTACTGGATCTTCCCTACACGCCGCACGCTCGACTTTGTTATCGTCTGGTACCCTCACTTATCGGTCTCCTCTCCCACCTCGGTTCCCCTCTTCACCTCCCCATACTTCCTGCTCTCCCAATCCGTCCCTTCCGCGTTCTCAGGTTCGCAAGTTCGCACTGTCCTCTCTACTCGTCTCTTATGTCCCTACGCCGTTCGCTCAGTCCTCGACTCTCTCCACTCGATCCCTTCGCCGCCCTTCAGTTTGTCGATCGCCATGTCCTACCTTATCTTATCCTCGTCTTTTCTCCTTCTCCCGCCGTCACCTTGTTCATCCCTTGTTCTTCGATTGACCATTTCTTTGTCATCGCATACCCCTCCGCACTCCTTCCCTCCCGTTTTGCTGTTTCCCCTGCTCTATCTTCTACTTCGAATTATCTTCCTCTACCGTTCACTGCCCGCTCGTCGGTCTTGTTCCTTAGTGCCTCTCGAACGCCAATCCGCCGCTCCCGCATTTTCGATCCTGCTCACTCCTACCCTTGTTTTCTGTGTTCTGCTGCTGTTCCTCCGTCTCATTCCTTCTCTTTCATCTCGGCCGGGTCCTCTTTCGGTCCCTCTCCTCTTTTGCGTCTCAGGGCTTCGCGTGTCTGTCCGTCGTCGTATTTCATTCTTCTTTTTTTACCGTTCTCTCGCCCGGCTACGGGTCCATCTTCGGTCCCGTTTCTCCGTCGACGTGACTCTCGTTCCTTTACCGTCTCATTTCCCCTCCTGTTATCGGTCTGACCGTCGTTTCCTCCTTCCTGCATCGCACCTCATATCCATCACTCGTTCGCTACGCCTCCTGTCCCTCGCCCGTTCATTAGTCCCTCGCCATCGGTCTCTATCGTTCCGACTGTCTAGCTTTCTCCTCCTACGTCACCATTGCCGGTCTTACACTCGTCGACCCATTCTCCGTTCATGCCTCCCTAACCTTTTCGCGCCGTTCGTTTCTTTTTCCCCCTCACTCGACTCTCTGGCTCTGAGCTTCGTTCCGTTTTTTTTACACTCGTTCTCGCTCTCGCCCTCGACACTCACGCCCCTACTAACTGCTACTCGCCCACTCTACCTGACTCCGCCCTCCCTCCGTATCCGCGTCCTCTTCTCCGCTCTCATTCGAACCTATTCTCCTCTCCTCCTTCACACTCTCTTCGCAGTCCCTGTCTGCGTATCTAGTTTCGACTTCCCATTGTCCGCATGTACCGTCTCCGCCTTTCCTTGCTTCTCGTCTCCTTCTCTATCGCCTATCTCTCTTGTCATTTCTTACTCGAAACCCGTCTTTTCGTTATTCGACGTATTCGCTTTGTCTCTCCCTCATTCACACGTTGTCGTTCACTTCTTCCTTGTACTCCTCGCCGTCCGCCGGTCTGTAGTAAGACGCTCGGCTGCGTTTTCTTTTCGGTTCGTAATTACCAGATTGCCGTCCATCTTTCTGCACACGTCCGTCTCCTTCGCTCTCCTCCCGTGGGTCCTGTCCGTTCCTTCTGTTTCTCTGTTTTACTGCAGCCCAACACTCCTTGTCCCCTCCCTCGTCAGAACCGCTCGGTTCTCGTCCCGTTCCTTCAACTGTCGCAATGATTCTCCCTCCGAGGCCTCTCTCTTATGTCCACGGCTTACATCTCTAATCCGTCTTCTCTCTCTATTTCGATCTTTTTTACTCGATGTTCTCGTCTTGTTTCCTCGATCTCGTGCGCCGCCGTTTCACTTATCATGCTACTCCTCTACTTTTTGCTTCCTGTATTCTCTTACGTTCGATTCAGCGTCTGTCTCCGTCTCGTTAGCATATCTCTCGTCCGCACCTCGTCTCTTGTCTTCGCGTTCTCGTCTTCTCGTTACTTCCTTCTATACCCGACTTAACGTACCTTCCTTTCCTCTCTTTCTGCCAACCGTCCTCTTGTCCCTCTGCCGTCCTTTTATTCCTCGTTCGCTGCCGCTCGTTCCTCTCTGCTTCTTTCCGTCGTCTCTTCCGTGTCGCTTTCGCATTCTCTGCTCCCTCGCTGTCCGTATCTGTTTATCCGTTCCCGTCGCAATCGATCCTCTTTATCCAACTGGTTGTGACTCCGGTTTTTTCTTCCTACTCGCTCTAGCTGCCTGAGACAACCAGGTCCCCTCTCGCTATCTTTGTTTTTATCGTCTCCTCGCCCATAGCGCTCTCTGCGTTATTCTTCTTCTGCTTGTCCCGGCCCCTCTCCACTGTTACTCTCAATTGCCACCTTCGACCTCCAGATCCATCGCTCCGTTTCTTCCTTCTACGACCTTCTCCGCCTACTTTCGCTCTCACTGTTCTTTCCTCATCTGCTAACTGCTACTCATCTCTTCTGCTCCGTTTCTTTCACTCGTTATTTCCGTTCTAATGCGTGTTCTCCCCCCTTCGTCTCTCCTCCCCCTTCCTGCGGCTTCTGCCTCCTTTTCCCGTCTTCCGCACGCGCCTCCGTCGTTTTCTGGTCTTTCGTAGATCTCATGCCTTCTTCGCTTCACTGCGCTCTTCGTCATCGACATCTGTTCTTTTTCGTGTGTATACATGTTTTTCACGTCTCTTTCACGCGTGGTGCGCCTTCAGACTAAGAATTCCGTTGTGTTCCTTTTTCCCTTATTTGCCCTACATTGTCGTCCTTCCTTTTGGTTCCTCGCCATCTCTCATCTATCGTCCCAATCAGTCTTCCGTCGTCCTTCCCATTTCCTCTACGTCGCGTGCCTGCACTCTCGAATACCTCCCTCTGTCGAATTTCTGGTTCCTCGTCGATCTCTGCCTGTTATTTCTGCTTCCTCTCTCATTCCCAATATCCCCCCTCCGACCCACTGGTCTCGTCCATCTCTCCAACTTCCTCTAGCCGTATTCTTCACTCATCGGTCCTCTTTTCCTTTCTTTACCGTCTTCTCCGCAATTCTCTTTCTACACTGTTTCTTCGTTCTCTCCGCGCTTTCGTTCCGTTCGCGCCTCGATCTCTCTCCTCACGTTTTCACTTTCCGTCCTTTCGTCTTCACATGGATCACTCTTCCTCGTTTCGCACCCCCCCCCCCCCCCCCCCGCCCCCCCCCCCCCTCCCCCCCGCCCACCCCCCCCCCCACCCCCCCCCCCCCCCCCCCCCCCCCGTCTCTTTTCCGCCTATTTCGCGGGTCCCTATCGCTATTTTATACCCCAATTCTCAGTTCAGCCTGTTCTCATACGTCGTTCCTCTAGTCGGTGCTTACGCCATTTCAGCGTGTCCTTCTGAGGTCTACATCCCTGTCACTAGTTCGCTTCTCCCCACCGCTTCTCACATCCGTTCCGTTGTCGCAGGTCCTGCCCCGCCCTCCCCTTTTCCATTCATTACTCCTCTTGGCCTATTCGGTTGCTTTTCTAAATGAGCACGAATTGTCTAAGTCTCTTTTCTCCACTCAGCTCTCGTTTTTCCCTGTCGTTCGCCTTCCCTTGTCTCTCGATCGAAGAACCGCCGCGTGTGTATGCTGGTTAATGGTTCACGCACGCTGCGCTGATCTGGCACTATGGCGAGAATTGGAAAACATTCTGGTGACGCGAGAGCACATGGGGGAGGAATGGGAAGGCGGAGCAGGACGGGCGGAGCGAGGTGGGGCGAGGGGCTTTCGCTTAATACGGGGGGACTCATTGTTATTATTTGTTTTTCTTTTTTTTTTTTATTCGTCTTTTTTCTTTTTTTTTCCTCGTTCGATCTACACTTTCCGATCTTGTCCGTCTGATACTCCCTCTGTCCTTCTATTTCCCTTACGTCTGCCTCATTCCCTTACTGCCTTGTCCTCTCTTATCTTCCCTTCCCTATTTCCTCGTCGGTTCCACCGACCGACACTACTTGTTTCACCTCGCCTCACCTTTCCTTTATCTTAGTCCTCTTATTTCTCTTCGTTCAATTCATCATACCTCGCTGTTTTTCTTTCTCTGTTACGTCTAGCCCTCGTCTTCATGTTCTCTCGGTTCGTCTACTTTGCTTTTTTTCTGTCCCGGGATTCGGAATTGCGCCCTCCCGCTGTATCCGTTTCCTCGTCTGCCTGACCACTGCTCGATCGTACCCCGGTAGCTCCACGCTTGTGCCGTTCTTCCTTTCTTCTTCGCGACGCCACCCTCTGCTCGCTCCACATGTCAGTACTTTCACTTCTGCCCCTTCGCCTTTTCGCTACCCATCCTCTTTTTTTGCCTCATTCTTCGTGTCGTTCTGCCCCCTACTTACTCTCCTCAGCCTAACCTTCCTCCCCCACTTTTTCTTTCTCATGTTCGCTCTGCTCCCCTCTCTCTGTCCGTCCTTACAAACTTCTTCTCGGTTCTCGACGCGTAGCTCCTTCCGTCATCCGTCGTAACTGTTCTGCTCTCTCTTGCTCCCCACTGTGCTCTTTCTGTCCCGTCTCTGTTTTTCCCTCCCGACTTCTCTTCTTTGATCTTTCGCTCTCGTCGCATCCCATGTACATCGTCCATTTCCGTTCAATTCCTCCGTCCTAACTCTTCGTCTCGTTTCGATCCCTAGCTACCTCTGCACTCGTTGCTTCTCAGTTCTCTCTGTTCTGTCTTCATTTCGTTCTCCAGTTCGCCTGTCTGTCTTTCCTTCTCGTCGTCGTCTTTCCGCCATTCATCCTTATACCCCGTCGCCGCTCGATAGATCGTCTTTCGCCCTACTCGTACCCTTCTGTTCCGTTCTCTCCGTCGATTATCTGTGTTTTTTTTCTTTGCCATCGTACACTTCTCGCCCAGGGTCCTAATGCCTTCCCTCGCTTTACTTATCCCACCCTTCTGTTCTTCCGTCTCCCCTCGCCGTTCATGCGGTCGCTGCTTCGTTTCTCTCCTTCCTGCCCGTTTTTCCCTCTTTGTCTACTTTCCTTTTCCCTCTCGCCCGTGTAATCGCACTCCGTCGTCTCTGTTACAACCGCCGCCCTCCCCGATCCCCGGCGCCCACGCACGCCGACGGTTGTCCCATCCTCAACTCTTTCTAGCCTTTCTTTCTACTCCCGCCGTTTCTACTCGCCCTCTATGACATTTTCTCTCCGTGTACCGCTACCCTAGCCTTGTCCTGCTGATCCTCTGTTCCCCTTGTCTCGTCCTACCCTCCGCCTTTTCTTCATCTCTCACTTGCTCGCTTACATCTCCCAGGACTTGTTCGTTCTCCTCTTCTCTCCGTTTCTACGGTCTTCATCTTCTCGCCCATCTCGTCACTCTCATCTACCCCTACGACCGTCTCCTTTATCTACATTCTTGCTCTGCGCACACATCGTTGCGCAGTCGCCTCGTGCGTCACATTCATCGTTTCACCCTTTAAGTTTCGCGCTCATTCGTCCCTTCGCGCATCCTACCTCGCTTCGTTCCCGTCGGCCCCTCGGTCGACTACCATTTGTCCCGCCTGTAACCGCTGCATCAGTGCTTGTTACTTATTTCTAACGTCACGCCCGTAACCAGTCATTCGTTATCCGAGTCTTCCTCCATTTCTCATTTCGTCGCGTACACTCGTTTACCGGTTCACGTATTCGTCTATTTCTCCTCTCTCGATCTTTTGCTTTTACCATCGCATTCGTCAGTCCTTTCTGTGCCTGTCGTTTCCTCTGCTCTCGGTGTTCACATTGTCTTCTCGCTCCCTCCGCTGCTCCGTCCGTCCTGCTCCGTTCTGACTTACTTCTCGCCTAGTTTACATGATATTCCTGTCCTGTTTTTTCATCTGCACTCCTCTTCCCTCTCCTTTCTCGCTTTCATCTCCTGCTGTCGTCTCAAGTCTGTCTTTCGCTCGACTTCCCTCCTCTCGCTTGAGTTTCTCCTCCGTCGTACGTCCCTTATTGCGTCGCGTTCCCTTCTCTCTCGTCTCGCGCTCCTCTGCGTTCTCGTTCTCAGCTGCCTCCTCCTTTCGCCCCTCTCCGGCCCCTCTTTTAGCCCTCTCTTTCCCCTCTTCGTTAGTTCCCATTTTTGTATAATCCTCGATCCACTTTCCTCTTCTTCCTCATACTCCGTCGTCTTCTCTCTTCCCGTTTCCCGCGTTCCCTCATCCTTCTCATGTTCCGCTTCGACGTCTCTTTCGATCCAACGTCCGTATCTCGATTCCGATTCTTCGACTCATTCCTCTTTCTAATCCTGATTCCTCCGTGACGTCTTCGTCCGTCCTTCTTCGACCCTCATTTTTTTACCTTCTGTTCCGCTATTCTCTTGCCGTCCGTCGCCTCTCTCCATCGGTTACCCTTTCCCTCGAGCTTCATTCGGTATCTTTAGCTATCTGATTGCGTACTAATCATCTTTTCCTCTACTCGTCCTGCCCCTTACCTCGCTCGCTCTCTTGTCGTCCCCCGCTATTCTATTCGCTCACCTCCTCTCTTGCTGTCTCGTCTGTTCACACTCTCCCTCTCGCTCCTGTCGCCTTCTCCTGCATTAACGTCTTTCTTCCTCGGTACCTTCCTCGTTTTATCTCGTTTC
The DNA here is from genome assembly GCA_022818045.1 of Neotoxoptera formosana. Lineage (NCBI taxonomy): Eukaryota > Metazoa > Arthropoda > Insecta > Hemiptera > Aphididae > Neotoxoptera > Neotoxoptera formosana. The sequence goes on along the minus strand of JAIWJD010000096.1, from coordinate 835 downwards.
CCGTTTACTCTCCTTTTCGCGTTACGTCGAGACCTTTTATCTTTCGGTTCGCTGTTCTCTCTCCCCGGTCCGTTTTTCCCATCGGCTCTTTCTTCCTTCCCCCTTTCTCCTTTTCCCTTCTCCTTCTTTTTTCCGTCTTCTTCCGCTGCTTTCCCTTTCTCTCTCTTCCCCCCCTTCCTTCCCCTTCCTTTCTCCCCCTCTTTCGGTTTGTTTTCCCCTTCCCTTCTTTCTGGGCCCCTTTCTTTCCGATTTTTCCCTCTCTTCTTACTTTTTTTCGCTTCTTCTCCCTTTCTCTTCCTTCCCCCTTTCCTTCCTCCGTTCCCCCTTTTCTCTTTTTTTCCTTCTCCTTTTCGTTTCTTTTTTTCCTCTCATTTCTTCTCCTCTTCCTCCTTTCCTGTTTCCCTCGTCGTTTCTTTTTCCCTTCTCTCCACTCTTCCCTTGGGCGTCTTTCGCTCTTCCCCGTTTCGTCTTTTTTCCCCCTTTCGTTTTCTCCCTTTCCTTTGTCCTTTTTCTTCCTCGTTCTACGTTTTCTTCGCTCTCTTCTTTTCCCCGTTCCTTCTTTGTCTCTCCTTCTCTTCGTTCTTCTTCCCCGCTCTCCACCTCTTCTTTTTCTCTTTGGGTTTTCTTTCTTCGCTTTTCGTCTCTTCTTTTCTTTCCTTTTTCCCCGTCTTCTCTTTCCCCCCTCCTTTTCTCTCGCTTTTCTTTTCCCCTTCTTTCTTTTCCTTTCCCCTTCTTTCCCTCTTTCTCATCCTCTCGTTTCCTTCTTCTTTTTTCCCTCGCTTCTCCCCCTTCATCTCTTTTCCCTCTTTTTTTCGCTGCCTCCCTCGCTCTCCCT
>JAIWJD010000095.1:2500-30374 GCA_022818045.1 Neotoxoptera formosana | reverse complement strand
GTTGGGTTTTTTTTTTTTTTTTGTTTTTGGTTTTTTTTTTTTTGGGGTTTGTTGTATTGTTGTTTGTTAGGGTTTTTTTGTGTGTTTTGTTTGGTTTTTGTTTGAGGTGGGTGGTTTTGTGTTGGTTAGTTGTTGTGTTTTTGTTGTTTGGTTGGGTTGTGTGTATTTTGTTTTGGTTTTGGTGTGTTGTTTGTGTTTGTGTGGTTTTGTTGGTTTGTTGTGGTTGGGTTTGGTGTATGTTTGTTGTGGTGTTTGTGTTGTTTGGTTTTTGTTTTTTGTGTTGGTTTGTGTTTGGGTTATGTGTGTGTTTGTTTTTTTGTGTGGTGTTGTTTTGTTTGGGTTGGTTATGTTTTGGGTTGTTTGTTAGGGTGTGTTTTTGTTTTATGCTAGTTTAGTTGTTATGTTGTTTTGTTGTGTTTGTTTGTTTTGTTGTGTTTTTTGTGTGTTTTGTTTGGTGTGGTTGGTGTTGTTAGATTTTGTTTTGTTAGTCATATATTGATTTTTGGATTAGTTGGCGTTCGTCTTGTGAGAGTTTTTTGTTTAGTGATGTGTTTGGGAAAAGAATTGAGTGTGTGTGTGATAGTACAGTCAAAGAGCTTATGAGTGGAATGTTATATGATGATTGGGGTATCGTTATGATGGTGTGCTATTGAATTTAGAGATTATTGTATATGTAAGGTGTGTGATGGAGATGAAGTGTTGGTGTTAGTGGGAGATGTTATGTGCTGTGTAGTTATGTAGATTAAGTGGTTTGTTTTGTGAGGGGTGGTGTTGTTTAGTGTGTGTTATGTGAGTGAATGTGTGTCTATGTTGTGTAGTGTTGTGTTGGGTGTGATTTTTGTTTCGTTTGTGTTAGTTATGGTTAGGTTGTTTTTACATGTTGGTGTGTGGTGGTGTTGTTGAGGCTATCAGGTTTGTGATTTTTCATGTTAGTTGGTTTTATTTATTTTTGGTGTGTTTTTATTGTGGGTTTTGTTTTGTTTTTGTTGTAGTTTTTGTTTATCTCCTATAGCTTGTCTTTGTATGCGTTTGAGATTTGTTATTGTTTGGTTTGTGTGATGTTGCTTTTGTATTGTAGTTTTTTATTGTTGTGGTGTGTGGTTTAGTGTTTGTGGCTTTTTTTATTTATGTTTATGTTCTGTTTGGTTGTTGTGTAGTTGTGCAGAGTGAGTTAGAGGTGGGTTTTGTGAGATTGATTTGTTTGTTTTAGCGATTTTGATCTGGTTGTTTTGGTGTTTTTATTAGAGAAGTTGTGTTTTGTTTTTGTGTGTTGGTGTTGTGATTTTTTTGTGTTTTGTTGTTTTTTATGTTGTTGTATGTTGGTGATGATGGTTATAGATTGTGTGCTGGTGATTTGTGTCTTTTTGGTGTGTGTGGTTATATCGGTTTGATTCTATTTGTGATGATTTTCAGTTGCTATTTGTTGTTGGTTCGTTGCTTTTTTATAGTGTCTTGGTGTTGTCTATTCATGTTTGGGTGGGTAGTGTTTGTATTGTTAGATTTTGTTATTCACGGTATTTGTTTTGGTTTGTTTTAGATAATGCTATGGTTGTCTGTGGTTGATGTGTGTTTTTTAGTATTGTAGTTGTTTTTATAGGTTTTTAACTTATTGTGTTTATGTTATGTAGTGTGTTGGTGTTGTGTTGTTGTGAATTTGTGTGTGATTGTGTGTTATGTGTGGTTTTGTAGCTGTGCGTTTAGTTCTTTTTGTTCACAGTTCGTGATCGGTTTACTGTGTTGTCGTGCTATTTTTAGATGGTGCAGTTTGTTTGTGTGATGTGTCTTTTTGATTGTTCGTTAGTTTGTTCATTTGTTCGATTAGTTGGATGCTGGGTTGTAACTTTTAGGTCGTGCTAATTGGTGGTTGCGTTGTTGTTGTGTGTTGTGTAGGTGACTAATGATTGTGTTGAGTGACTAGAAGATGTTGTTTTGGTATTTTCTTTTTGAAGTTATTTGAGATGTATGTGTTGTGTTGATTAGTGAGGTTTATATTGTGGTGGTATAGACTATCGGATGCTTGCATTAGTTGTTGTGGATTGTTTTGTGATGTCTATAGATTGTTGCTGTTGTTGTTGTTTGTGATTACTTGAGTTGTTGATTGTTGTTTGCTATTTTTGCTTTTAAGTGAGATTGGATGTTTGTTATGGTTTTTCTGAGTTTGGGTTTGTATTGTTAGTGATTTGAAGTATTCTTATAGTTTTGATTGTTGTTGTTGTAATGCTTATTTCGGGAGTTAAGATGTAATGAGATGATCTGGGTGTAATTTTGTGTGTTTTTGTCTTGTTCTTGGTGTAGTGTATTTATTGTTGATTGTTTTTCCTGTCGTCGTAGTTTTTAAAGATGATTTTTGGTGCAAGGTTAGTGGTGATGTGTTTTGCTGTTTTTATTTGTGGTTAGTCGTCATTTTGGTGTGTTGATGTTTCATTGTTGTGGATGTTTGGTGTATGTGTGTGCAGATATTGTGTAGTGATTTGGTCAGGCGAGGTGTTGGTATTTATGTGTGTGTGTGTCTTATTATAGTTCTGTTTGGTATACGTCACTTTATTTGTTAACTTATGTGTCGAGTTTTATGTGTGTAGATTGGGTGTACGGTTCTAGATATTTTACGTAGTGTGTATTATTGTGATGAGTTTGCTGGATTTTATGTAGCGTTTGCATGTGTGTTTGCCGTGACGCAATTTTTTTGTGAGTGTGGATTGTGTGTTTTGTCTTAAGGTTTTTGGTTAGTTTGTTGTGTATGTTTAGGTGTTGTTTTTTAGAAGGTTATTTTAGTTTGTTAGTAAGTTGTATGGGATTTTTTACGTTGTATACGTTGGTTGTTGTTTTTGTTTCTTTTGTGATGTTAGTGTTTTCATCGCTTAGTTGGTGGTTATGGTGATGTTTTTAGATGGGATATGATTGTATTGTGTTTTGGTGGGGAGTTCGTTATATTTGTGTACGTGTTGGTTTTATTTAGGGTTGTGTTGTTGTGTATAATGATGATATTGTTGGTGTGGTGTAGTTTGATAAGCTTTGTTCTCGGTTAGTTCTTGTATTTTGTTAGGTTGGTGTAGGATGTTTGTGAAGCTTGTTTGGTAGGTATGAAACGTTGCGTAGTGTATGATGCTGCGTATATTGGCTTCGTGTCGCTCGTTTGCTTCGGATGTTTTTGGTGAATGGATTTTGTTTGTTTGTATGGTTGTTTAGTTGTATCTAGGGCCTGGAGCATAGTAGTGGGGTTTGTTGTGTTTTTTTTGTTATAGAGTGTCTATTGAGTGCTTGGTTTGTTGTGTGTGGTTTATATTTCGTGGTCGATTGTGTCTGGTTGTTTAGATTGTCGATTTCTTTGATTATAGTATGTGAATGTTCTGTAGTTTTTGTTGTTTGATTGTTTTGTTATTAAGTGTGTGTGGTTGGTGTTGTAATTTGAGTGTTGATTTGTTTCATCGTTATATAGTATGTATGTGTTTTTTGAGTTTGTGCATGTGTGGTGTTTTGTTGTGTACTTTGGTAAGTTCTTGGTATAGATTTTAGTTTAGTGTGTTGTGTAAGTGCTGGTTTTTGAAGTTATGTTTTTTGTTTTGTTTTTAGGATTTGGGTGTTTGTTTGTTTGATGTGGAGTTTTGTTAAATTTTGGTTTTATTCGTATTTGTTGTTAGAATGTTGGTTGTGATGTTTTATGGGAGATGTAGTGGTTTTGGTATGTTGGGGTGGTATCTTTTTAGAATGTATTGGTTTTTGTTTTGTGTTTTGTTGTTGTTATCACAGATTATGATAAGGTGTTGATTAGATTTTTTTGGCCAGTCGTTAGAATTTTCAGAGTAAAGTTGTTGTGTCGGTATGCCGTTTGTTGCTTTTGTTTTGTGTTGTGTGGTGTTATGTTTATGTATTTTAAGAGATGTTTTGGTATGGGATTGTTGGGCTTATTGTTGTGTTTGGTGAAGGTTGATTTTTAATGATTGGTTGTCGTGGTGTCTTGTCGTTGGTGTTTTTTTTAGTATTCGTTTGTGGGTTTAGTGGTCTTTCGTTTTGTGTTTCCATTCTATGCTCGTTAGTGTTTTATGAATTTGGTGATTATTCTCGGTTGTCATGTTGGTGATTGTGTTGGTAGGTGTATGGTGTGTGCGTTGAGCCGTATGTCGCGTGCCATCGTGTGTGTGTTAGGTGGTTGTGTGTGGAATTGCATATATGTGTGTGTGTGTGGAGTTATTTTTTGTTATGCATTTGTGTGTGTGTCTTTTTTGTGTGTGTTGTTGGGTTTATAATGTGGATTTTGAGTGTTTTGTTGGTGAGTTTGTGTTTGTATGATGTGTTTATCGGTTTTCGTTTGACTTGTTTGTATGGTTTTTTTGTTGTGGTTTTGTATGTATTATTGATGCTTTGGTGTTGGAATTGTTTTTGCATTTTATCTGTTTTTGATGTTATGTTGAGATATGTGGTGTTAGCTATGTTAGTTTGGGAAAGTATGTGGGCTCTGTCCGTGTTTTGTGTTGTTTGTTGTATTGGGAGTGTAGGTATGGTTTGTGTGTGATTTTGGTAAGGATGTGTTAGCTGTTGTTCACGTGCTCGTGTTTTGCTGGTAATTTGTTGTAGTGTTTGTGAGTAGTTTTCTTGAGGTTTTTGTTTATGTTAGGGTGGCTTTTGGGCTCCATGGTTTTGTGTGTCAGGTTATTTTTTTGTAGGTAGTTGTCTGTTGGAATATTAGTTTGCAGAGTGATGTTGTGTGATATAGTATTTTTTCGTATGTTAATTGTTAGGTGCTTGTCTGTGTGTCGAATAAGTTCTTCTGGTTGTTTGTGTGTCTTGAGTGAGTTGGATTAGGTCTTGATCGTTTGTCTGAGGTGATTTGTTGAGTTAGTAGGAGAGGGAATAGTAGTGAATTATTTATATGTTATATAGTTTGTTGAGTTTACTTGCTGTATGTAATGATGAGTGTGTGTGTTTTGAGTATTGTACATTGTATTGATGGGTGTTTAGTAGTTGATTATTTATTGTTTTTTGAGGTAGGGACTTTGTTTTTTGTGTTCTTTGATGTTTAGTGTTAAGTCGTAAGGTAGTTGTGTTTTGTTTTTTGTGTTGTTGGTAATTTGGATGTGATTTAAGGTTTGTTTTGTGTTTTGGCATGGTTGTTCTGTTTTTGTTGTGTTGTTGTGGCTTGTGGTTCGTTTAGGATGTTAATGTTTGTGTTAAAATTTGTTGTTTGTGTCTTTGTTGTCTTGTGTTCTGTTTGAACTGATTGATTGAGCTGTTGGATTGATTTTTGATTTGGAGCGTGTGATGCTCTTTTGTGATGTGCGTGTTTATAGTGTAGTGTGATTTAATTGAGATTGTAGGTAGTGTGGTGATTTGTTGTTTTGTTGGTTGTTTTTTTGGTATAGTGTTTGATGTGTTTGATGTGGAGTTGTATGTTTGTTTTGATTGTGTTGAATTGTGTTTGCTGTGTTGCTTTGTGTTGCGAAGATGTTGTATTTTTGAGTGGGGTCATGTGTGGGTTGTGTTAGTGCTGTAGTTGAGTGTGTTGAGTGTTGTTTCATATGCTATGTTGTGGTTGGGATGTGTGTGGTGATGTATAGTTGTTGTTTGATGTAGTTATAGATCTGGTGAAGTGAGTGATGTTGTGTTTTTTGTGCTGTGTTTTGTTTAGATTTTCTTGGTATTGTGTTTTCGATTGTATTTTTTGATGATGTGGTGTTGATTGTTAGCCTTATTAGTTCTTGTTGGTGTGTGGAAGGGTTGTGTGTTTGATGTTTGTGGGTTAATGGTACTGATTAGATGGTGTTTTGTGGTTTGGTATGAGTGTTGTGTTTAGTAATATGTCGATTTTGTTTTGCTATTGCTGTGGATCACGGTGTGGTTGGTGTTTTGTTGATCTGTTCTGCTTCGTGTTGTTTGTATTGTTTTTAGTGTTATTGTGTTTGTGTTTTGGTTGTTATTTTTCTGCTGTTGTTCGTGTTTCTGTTGTGTGTGTCGGAAGTTTTATGGTTGTTTTTTTTGTGAGTTGATTTTTCTTCAGCTTTTTGTTTGATGTGTTTTGTATTTGGTGTGGTTTGTTTTTAGTTGTGTGTTAGTGTTTGTATATGTTGCTGTTTTATGGTGTAGTTTTGTATTTGTTTGGTTATGTTTAGGTGTGGTTAGAATTTTATTTTGTGGTTGGTCGGTGTGATAGTGTTGTTGGTGGGTTTGTTGTTTTGTTGTGTGTGTCTAGTGTTGTATGGTAGTTTTTGTGTGATGTTGTATATATATTGTTATGATGGAGTTTTCTTTGAGTGTTGTGTGTGTATGTGATAAGAGGTTTGTGTGAGGTATGTGTGTTTGAGTGTGTTTGTGTATTGTTTGATGTATAATCGAGTGTGTTTGTTGTCTTATTGATGTTTGTGTGTGTTTCTGTTGAGCTGTGGTTTTTTTATGCTGGTTTTTTTTGTTGTTTGTTGTTGGGTGTTGAGTAGTTTTGGTTGTATGTAGTTGTGGTTGAGTTTTGTTTGTTGTTGTATGTTTGTGAGATTTGGTTTATTATTTTTCGTGGTTTGGTAGTTTGATGTATGGTTTGTTAGTGGAACTGTTTGTGTAGATGTATGTGTTAGTTTTCGGGGAAGTAGTGAGTGATGGTTTGAGTGTTGTGTAGTATTGTCTGGTTTGATGTAGGTTTGGATGGTATTTTTTTGTTGTTGGTGTATGTGTTTTTTTTTTTCGTCGTTGTGTGTTGGCTTTTGTCAGAGTGTTCGTTTTTTTATTCAGATATTGTTGTGTTGTTGTGTGTTTTGTTTTTTTCGTGTGTTGTTTGTTGTTGGGTATTGTGTTTTTGATGTGTTGTCAGTGTTGTTGTAGTTTTAGTGTCGTTTTTTGTTTTGTTGGTATGTTGTTGTTGTTATGTTGTGTAGTGTTGTATGTTGTTTAGTGTTGATGGGTGGTGTAGGATTAGTGTGGTTGATTGTTTAGCGGTTCGTCTGTTTGTTTGGTTGATTTTTACGGGATCGTGTTTGTTGATTTATATGTGTGTCTGTGTTTGTTGTAGCTTGGTAGTGTATGGTGTCGGTGTTGTGTATATTTTTGTTAGAATATATGCTTGTTGAAGTGTCTGGTATTGTGGAGTTGTGATAAGTTGATATTTTGTTGGTTTTTGTGTTGTGTTAAGTGTTAGGGAGTGTGTAGGTATTCGTAAGATTGCTTGGTGGTGTGTTTTTGTAGTGTTTTGTGGTGTGTATCTTCGTTTATTTTGTGCGTTTTTATTTTGTGTTGCTTTGTGAGTGTGGTTGTGTGTTGTGTACGTGGTTTTGTTGTCTATTTAGTTTTGATTGTGTTAGTTTAAGTATTTTAGTGTTTAATGAATGAGTTAGTAGATTGTTGTTGTTGAATATGAATGTTAAATGTGGGATTGAGTGTTGTTTTGATTTGTTGGGGGATATTGTGAGTTGTTTTGTTCGTATTGTTGTGAGTGTCGGTGGTGTGTTTGGTGTGATATGGAAAATTTTAGGTGTTGTTTCTGTGTGGGAGTTGTTGATTTGGACGAGTGGTGTTTATTTTGTTGGATGGTTTTTAGTTATTGTCGCTTGTGTTTATTTGTATTTGTTTTGTTTGTTGTTAGTTTGTGGGTTTTAGTTGTTGTTGTGTTGTTGTGTTTTAGTGGAGTGTATTTTGTGTAGTGTTTTGATTTGTTTTTTAGGTTAAATTGTCTCTTGTCTATTCGCTTGATTGTTATTTTGCGTCAGTTCAGGTTTTTTGATTTTTTTTTTTTAAGAGATTATATAATGTTGTAGGTTTATTTTAATTTGGTGATTTTTGTTGTGGTTGTTGGTGATGCTGTTTCTATTTGTGGTTTGATGTGGGTTACTCTTTTGGTGGGTGGTACTATGTTTTCAAGTTTGGCTTATGATGATTTACTTGTAGTTTTTATGTGTGATGAGTGTTCGGCTTGAGCTTGTTGTTGAGGGATGCTGGGTTTTGTTGTAGTGTCTTCTGGTTGCTTTTGTTTGTGGTTTGAATGAATTGTCGTGGTGAGTTGTTGTTATTTTGTTAGTAAGTTTTTTGTTTATTATGTTGCTGAAGATTGGTAGTTTGTTGTAGTTATGTAGTGTTTGTGCAGTTTTTATTGTGAAGTCTTGTTGTTATGTTCATGTTATGTGTTGTTTGTTTATTAGTGATTGGAGTATTAGTATGGTAGTTTTTTGTTGTAGGTCTATGATGTGTGCAGTGTGTGTGGTTATGTCTTGTGCGAGTGGTGTGTGTTAAAAGTTGTAATGAGTTTTTTTCGAAGATTGGATTGGTTGGCTGTTTATTAAGATTGTTGTGTTTTTGTTTAGTGGTTTATTTAATTGTTTGTTTGTTAATTATGTGTTTATTGCTTATAGTTGTGTCTGTCGTATATTGGTGTTTGTATTTGTGTGTGTTTTTTGCATTCAGTGTGTTTGTGAGTATTTTGTTGTTATGGGATGAAGTGAGTTTCGCAGGAATTTCTTGTTTTTTGTTGTCTGGTGGTAATTCGTTGGTTTGGTAGTTTGGTTTGGTGGTATGTATTGTGGTTTGTTTGTTGTTCTTCGATGTGTGGTGTGTGTGTGTTGTGGATTTGGTCGTTGTTAGGAGGTGATGTGTTTGCCTTGTTTATAGTTTTGTGATAGTTGTGGTTCTGTGTTCTTTAGTATGTTGATTGTGTTGGAGGTCTGTTATCGATGTGGTTTTCGTGCTATTATTTTTCCTGTGGTGTTTTTGTTGATGTTTTTATGTTATTGTGTGTGTACGTGTGTTCGGTGTAATGATGTTTTTTGTTGGTTCGGCTTGGTTAGTAGGTTTGTATCGTTTCTAGTGTGTTGTATTGTGCTTATTTGGCTGTGTTTGACTTTCGGTTGGATAGTTGTTGTTCACTCAGTTGTGTGGTTTGCTAGTTGAGTGTGTTTTATCGTTTGTTCTTAGCTATTTAGTGTTTTTGTCTTTGTGTTGTTTTTTGTTTGATGCTGTGGTGTTTGTTTGATTGGTGTGTGTCGTTATCGTTGTGTTGTGGTCTTGTTTTGCTATAGTTTTGGTCGGGGGATCGTTTCTTTTGTGCTATTTTAATTTTGCTTTATTGTTTCGTTTTTTGTTAGTGAATTGGTTTTGGTGGATTTGTAGGTTTTGTTGTGTGTGTGTTATTTTTGTTTGTTATGTTTGTTGGTTTGTTGGTTTTGGTCTTTCTTTGTGGTTTCCTTAATGTTTGAGTTGTGGTTGTGTGTGTTAGTTTGTTTTTGGGTGTGTATGTTAGGTGTTATGTTGTTGTGTGGTTTGTGTTGTGTTTTGTTGGGTTGTGTGTTTGATGTTTGTGGTTTTGTGTTTGTTACTTGTGGTTTGGAGATGTTTGTGGTTTTGTGTTGTGGAGTGTGTGTGTTTTGTTGTAGTTTTATTTAGGTGTTGGTTTGGTCTTTTGGTTCTGCTCTTTCTTTTCGATCTTGGTATTATGTTGTGAGGATTCTTTGATGATTTTGTTGTAGTTGTGTCGTTGTTGGCTGAGTCGTATTCTGGTTGTTATGCGTGCGTACGAGATCGTTTTGGGAATAAATGTGTTTTTGATGGTTGTTAGCTTTGTGCTGTTGTTTTTGTGTATTTTTGTGAGATTCGTGGTTTTGTAAATTGTTTATTTCGTTTTGTGTGTTGAGGGTGTAGATTGTGTGTGTGTTTGTATTGTATTGGTTTTAGTTGTTGGTTATTTGTAGGGTTGTTGTTGATTGGGCTTGTGCGTTGTTGTTGTGATTTTGTTGGATGTATATGTTAGTTGTTCTGCTTGTGTGTGTTTTTTTGTACTGTTTATATGTTTGCGTGTGTGGTGTGTGGTGTCTGTGAGTGATGTTGTGTGTGTTTTAGGTGTTTTGTCTTGTTGGTGATTAGTAGTTGTTTAGATTGGAATTTCTGTGTGTGTGGTGGTGTTGGTTAGTATCGGGTGGTGTTTGTGCTGTTGAGTCTGTATTCTTGTTGGTGTCTATAGTTGTTTATGATTGTTTAGTCTTTTTGTTAGTCGTTGGGTTGCTTGATGTTGGTAGTTGGTTCTGCGTCTCGTATGTTTATTTTTGTGTTTTGTTTTTGTTTGTTTGTGGTTTTATTATTGGTAGTTATTTGTGTGTTTTGGTTGGGTTCGTTTGTGTGTGGCTGTAGTTGTGGTGTGTTTGTGGTGAGTTGTAGTTGAGTTGTGGTTGTTAGTCGGTTGTGTTGTTTTAGAGGTGTTCGAGTATTTTGCGTGTGTAGCTGTGGTGGTTGTTGGTTTCTTTTATGAGAAGGCTTTATGAGATTCTATTGTAAGGGGTTTCAATGGTTGTGTTAGTTGTTTTAGTTGCATTGTTTAGCTATTAGGTGTTGGTTAGTGTGTGTTGTGTTGTATGTGGAGTGTGTGGTGTGTGTTAGTGTGTTGTGTTTTAGTATTTTTTATTTTGCTTTTTTTGTGTGTGTGGTTGTATGTTGTTAGTGTATATGAGTGTGTGTGTTGCTTGTATGCATGTTATATTTGTGTTGTGTTTCTTTGGTTATGGCGATTGCGATGTAGTGTTTTTGTGTCGGTGGTTGTGTTTCGTTCTAGTTTGTATTTACGTGTACTGTTTTGTTTGAGGACATTGTATAATTGGTGTGTTAATTTTTTAGTTTTTGTAAGTTATTATAGTGATGTTTATGGGGATTTTGTTTGTTGTTGAGATGTTTTTTTATTGTCAAGTTTTTGTTTGATAGTTGATGAGTGTAGTGTTGGAGATTGTGTAGTTGTGGGATGTGTTTGTTCGTGGGTGGGCTGTAGTTGCTTTGTGATTGAGTTTTGTTGATTTGAAATGTTGTTTATGTCGTGCTTTATTCTAGTAGTTTGAGTATTTGTTCTTCTTGTCATGCTGTTGTGTATTATTCGTTTGTTTGATTGTTTTCTTTGGTGCTTGTGCTAGCTGTCCCGCGTAGGTGCTTGCTATGGTTAGTGTTGTGTAAGTTGGTTTTGGAGATGGTTTTATAGTTGTGGGTTGTTTGTCGTGTTTTGTTAATGTGTTGAGTTATGTTTGTTGTTTTATTGTCAATGTGGTGTGTTAGTAGCTGGTTAGCTGTTGGTGTATAGTTATTGTATTTGTGTTGTACTGCAGTGTTCATAGCAGATTTAGCTGTGATAGTTTTGGTGATGAGTTGATGTTTGTGTTTGTTTTGTGTTTTTGAGGGGTGGGGGGAGTGTTTTATTTGGTTTGTGTGTTTGTCTCGTGTGTAAAAGTTGTTGTTAGTTAGTCTGTGTGTTTTTTGATTTTGTGTGTCTGGTTTAGTTGTCATATGTTGGATGTTATTGAAGATTGTTCTTTTCGATGTCGTTCTTGTAGTTTGATTATGTGTTGGGTTGGTTGTTTAGTTGAATGAATTGTTTAGTTGGTGTCTGTTCTGTGATTGTGATTTTTTTGTTCGTTATTGTTTGTATTTTTTTGTGTTTTTGTGTTATAAATGTATGTGTTCATTTCTTGTTAGTTCTTTTGTTGTGGTTGGTCTGGGTTTAGTTTTTGTTTGTGATGGAAGTGATATAGGGACTTTATGTGTATGTCGTGTTAGTTGTGTAGTATGATTATTTTTGTGTGTTTGTTCTTTTTGTGTTGTTTTGGAATATGTTGGTGTTTATGTTTTTTTTTTTGATGTTTTGTGGGTGTTTGTTTTTTTGTGGTTTGTGTGTGTATTGTTTTGACTTCGGTGAGTTATTTGAATTGGTGTTGTATGTGATGCGTTGGGAGGTGGGTTTGGTGTATACTGTCCGGTGTGTTATAGCATTTGGAGGTTTGTATAGTGGTTTCTGGTTTTGATTTTGTTTTGTTTGGTTGGGTTGGGAGTAGAGGTTGTTTGTTGGTATGTTTTGTTTGGTTGGTGGAATTTTTTTTTAGTTGTATGGCTTGTGTGTTAGGGTTTGAGTTGTTGTTTTGTTGTGTTTGTGTTTGTTGTGTTTGTTTGTTTTTGTGATGTTGTTATGTGTGCTGTGATTGGTAGTTTTTTTTGTCTGTTTTGTGTTTGGTTGTATGGTGTTTTGACTTTTTGTTAGTTGTATTGTTTGGGTTTTGTAAGTTGTTCTTCGGTTATGTTTGTTTTGTCATTTCTGTTAGTTGTTTATTTTCGGTGGGTTTTGCTTTTTGAGGTTGAGTGTGTTGCTGGTGTAGTGAGTTGTTGTGTGTGAGTTGTGTTGGATATAGTGGTTGTTTGGTGTAGCTTTTGATTTGTGTGTTTTGTCGGTTGGTGTTGTGGTTGCTTATGTTGCTGTTGTTAGTGTTTGTTGTTGGGTTAAGTTTTTGATTTATGTTGACGTTTGTTTGGATTTGTTTGAAGTTTTTGTTTGATTCTTTGTTGATTATGTTTTATGTTATGTGGCTTGAGTTCATGTTTTCTGGTTCTGTGTTGAAAGCTGTGATAATTGAACTTGGTGTAGCGTATGTAAATGTTGTTCTTGTGTGGATTTTATTATTTATGTGTTTGTATGATCGTTGAATGTTGTGAAGTGTAAGATAGTTTATGTGATTTATTAGAGTATGTGTGCTGAGGTGAGTCATGTTTTAGATGTTCTATTTCTATTGTGTGTTTTGTTTTTGTTTTTTTGTTATTGATTGTAAGGATGAGTGGAAGAGGTGTTATTTTTGTGATGTTTGTTGTAAGTTAGGTTGTATCTTTATAGCTGGAGGTTCTATGTTGGTTGTCTTGTGCTGTTTTTTGTGTGATTGTATGAGATTTGAGTCTGTGGTTTTTGTATGTATTTTGGTAAGGCATTTTTTTTGTGTATGTGATGTTGATGTTGTGTTGGCTTGTCTATCTATGGTATGTTTTTTGTGGGAGTAGGATTTGAGTGAAGATGTGATTGCGAAGCTGTCTTGGTTGTTGTTAATTTCTTCTGTGAGTTTGTTGGTTGGTTTGTTTTGGTAGTTGGGTGTGGTCGTTAGTAGTTGTTTGTTTTTGGGTTTGGGGTGTTTATTGGTTGAAAGTTTTGCTTCTTTATTCGGTTGTGTGCTGATGTGTTGTGTGATTTCTGGTTTGTGTCGTGTCTTTATATTTTTTTTTTTTGAGGTTTTATTTTTGTGTTTTGAGTGTTGGTGTCTTAGTTTTTTGTGTTTTGTTTTAGTGCTATGGTGCGTGATGTGGTTTTGGTGTTTGTTTGGTGTGTTGGGCTGGTTTCGCGTTGTGCTTTTTGAAGTGATATGTTTTTTTGTTGTTTGTTATTAGTTTAGTGATGTTTTTGGTGTTAGTTTGTATTTTTGTCGTGACACTGTGCTTCTTTGTTGGTTGTGTTGGTAATGTTGCGTTTTGTAGTGAAAGTATGAAGAGGTGTTCGTGTTTATTTGAGTGTATGTGGTTGTTTGTGGTTATTTGTTTGTTAGTATTTTGTTTGTCTTGTGGAGAGGTGGTGTTTTTGAGATGCGTGTTTATGATGGTTTTTGTTCTAGTTGTTTGGTTTGTTGGTGTTTTTGAACGTATTGAGTGTTTTTGTTAGGTTTCTGGTGTTGCTTAATTGCTAGCCTTTTGTCAATTGTCTGTGGTGTAGTGGTCGTGTTGGTGCACTAGGTGTGTGTGTTTTGTTTGTGCTCGTTGTCTGGGTGTGAGGGTACTGTGTAATTTTAGATAACAACTTTTGTTTGTTCGTTGGTCAGGATTTTTTTTGTTGTTTTGTGTGTGGGTTTTTGATTATGTATAGTAGTTGTGGCTCGTTCTTGTTTTTCCCGAATGGATTTTTGTTTGGTTTTTTTTGGTTGTTTTGAGTGTGTTTTTGTTTTGGTAATATGTAGTGTTGTTGTGTTCTAGTTTGTGAGTATGTGGTAGTCGTGATTACGTGGGTTGTTCTAGGATGAAGGATTTGTTGCCTGTTTATTTTTGTTTGTTGATGAGTATGTTTTTGCTTGTTAGTGAGTATTTCTGTGGATTTGCTGTGTGTTGTTTTTATGTGTTTGTTTGTTGTGGAGTTATTTGTCGTGTGTTTTGTTGTGCTGTGGTTCTGATTTTGTGATGAGGTGTTTTCTTGGTGTACTGATTTGTTTTAGTATAGTGTTCATTTAGGTGGTTGATTTGGTTGTATATTATGTGTTGATCTTAGGTTTGAGATTAGTTGGTTTGTGTTAGTTGTGTGATAGTTGATGTTTTAGGTGACTGATGGTTTAGGTAGATGATAGGTTTCGTGGAGTCATGATTTGGTTAGAATAGTTTTTTAACGTGAGTGTAGGTTGTTTGGTTGGTGTATGTGTATGTGATTTAAGATTTTGTTGTTGGAGTTTATGTCGTTTTCGATTGTATGTAAATGGATTGGTGAGTTGTTTGTGGATAAGTTAGTTGTACTTGAGGTGTTGTTGGCTTTTATCGGTGTGATGTGTGTCGGATTGTTTTTGTGGTTTAGTCGATTTGTGTGTATTTCGAGTGTGTGCATTGGTTGGTTTGTTTGTGGTTGTTTCGTGTATTTGTTGAGTATTGTAGTGATTGTTGGCTTATGGTGTTTTGGTGCTGGTTATTTGTTGTTAGTTCAGGAAGTTAATTGGTTCTTATTTCATTGGACAGTTTGGTCGAGTTTGGTTGGTTTGTGTTAGTGTATGTTTCTTTTGTTTTTAGTTTTGTTGTCGATTCTTTGTTTATATTCGTTACTGTAGTTGCTGTGTGCAGTAGATGTCTGTATGTTAGTGTAGATAGTTGTTGATGATGGGTATGGATGTATAGTATGTGGTCATATGATGGGTGTGGTTGTTGTGTTTTTGATTTGCTGTATAGTGTGTAATTAGTATATAGTGTATGTTTTTTGTGTGAATGTTGTTGTATGTTTGTTGTTTTTATTGTTTTGCGTTGTAGAGTGTAGTTGGGTCTTTGTATGTTTGTGATTGTTGCTTGTTAATTTTTTGTGATGTTAGGTATATTTGTGTTTGGTAATGGAGTTGGTAGTTTTAGGTGGTGGATGGTTTGGGTGTGTTGTTTGTAGTTGTTATGTGTTCTTTTGATATGTTTGTTCGCTTGTCGCGGGTCGGATGTGTTCATGGTGTCTTTTTTGTGGTGTTGTTAGGATTGAGTATGGTTTGTGCGATTTTGTTGTGTTTTTTTTAGGTTGGCTATGTGGAGGTAGTTCGATGTTGGTTTGATGAGTATTGTGCTGCTTGGTGATTAGTGGAGTTTGTTGGTTTTTGTTAATTTTTGTTGTGTGTTAGTGTGTGTTAATTAGTAAGTGAGGTGAGTAGATTTGAATGGTGGTAGGTTATGTTATGATGTGCTTATGAATGTGGTAGTTTGTGCTAAGTATAGTGTTTCGTTGTTCGTCTTTTTTGTGGTTGTGTATGATATTGGTCGAGCTGTTTTGGGATATCTATGATGTATATGGTTGGTTTTGTGTTGGTTGATGTTGGTTGTGTATTTGTGTTGAATTTTGTTGATTTTGGCAGAGTGTTGTTTTTATAGTGTGACTGCTTTGTGTTATGGGTGTGGTGTGTGTTTTTTGATTTGTGTGTGTTGTATTTGGGTTGTTGTTACTATTCGAGTGATGGTAGATGCCTTTTTTGTTAGTGGTGTGTGGTGATTGTTTGAAGTTTAGTATTTGTTTGTATGCTATTGTGGATTTTTGTTGTGTTGATGTATGTGAGAAATGTTTGTGTTTGGTTTGTTGTTTTTTGTGTTGATGTGTTGTTGCTGGTTAGAAGGTTCGGATGATTGTGTGTTGTGTGTATGAGTTTGTTGGCATTGTTTTTTAGGGTGGTTGATTGTCTTTAGTATATTGTGTGTCTGGGTGTAGTCTAGTGTTTTTAGTTTTGTTTGAAGCATTGGTTGTGTAGTTTGTTGTTGTTGTTGGATGTCGTTTGGTTTGGTGTTTTATTGTGGTATGTGATATGTTTTTGTTTTAAGTGTGTTTAGTAGATATGTTGTTTTGTGTGTGATTTGTGTTGTTGCTGTGTTTTTGGGTCTGATCTGTGCTATCTTTTTATGGTGGTGTGATGTATTTTTTTTTTTTTTTGTGTGCTTTGTTTTGTTTTGTCTGTTTGTGTTGTATTGGATGTGTGTTTAGTTTTGTGGTGGGTTATCTTTGGTTGGTATTGATTAGTTGTATTTTTGGGTGTGATTGCTTTTGGTAGTGTTAGTGGAAATTCTTTGATAGAGTCTCGTATATTTAGAGGATGTTTGTTATTGTATTGTCGTGTGTGTTGAAGGGTGCTGTTTGTTTGTTCTTTTGATGCATGTGTTTTATTTAGTGTTTTAGTGTTGTGTTTGTGAAGTTGTGGTGTAGTTATTTTGTGTGATTTGTGTTGGTAGTGGTTACAGTGGTGTGTGTTGGCTGTATCGTTTGTGTTGTGTGTTGTTGCGTTTTTGCTGTTATTTTTATTATTGTTTGTAGTGGGGCTGATTTAATGGTACTTTTGTGTTAAGATTGATTTTTTATATTGGGGCTTTGGGTTATGTGGAGTGTTGTTGTGAGGTTAGTATTTAGTGTAGTTTGTGCTTGTTGTTGGTGAGTGTTGGAGTTCTTAGTTGTTCTCGATGTGATTTGAGTGGTTGTTGTGGGTGTGAGTTTGTGTTTTTGTTGTGGTGTGTTTTGTGTGTTTGCAGATTTGAATTTGTTGTTGTCTAGTTAGGAGTTTTTAGGGTTTTGTTGGTTGCTCGATGTATTCTGTTAGTTACTTTGTGGATGTGTTTTGATTGGTATGATGTGTTACGTATATGTCAGTGTGTGTTGATGATAGAGGATTTACTAGGTCGTCAGGTCATGTTGGTTGGTGGTTAGTAGTCGTGTAGTGTTGTTGGTGTGTGAGTGGTTGATGTAGTAGGCTGTCGGTATGAGATTGTTAGATCAGTTTATGAGTGTTGTGCTTTTTTGGTTATGTTTTAATTGTGTTGTTATTTTGTGATTGCTGTTGCTGGTCCTGGATACGTTGTGTGTAGTGTAGTGGTGTGTGTTAGTTTTTTCAACGTAGTTTTTCGTGTGTTTGTAGTTAGTAGTTTGTAAGGTGTGTTTTTAGATTCGCTTATGGATGTTTGGTTTTAGTGGTTTTGTTGCTTTTGATAGTTTAGTTTGTTGTAGTTGTATGATTATTGATTTATGGTATGATTTAGTTTGGTTTGTGATTGGATGTATAGTTCGATGTTGTGATTGTATTCTTGTCTTTGAGTGGTTGTCGTTGGGGATATTGTGAGTGTGTTTGTGTTTGGAATAGTGATATGTGTGCGTGTGTCTGGAGTGTTTGTTAGTTTTATGCTTATTGTGGTTTATAGGTGTGTTGTGGTGTTTTGGGAGTCGGAGTTATAGGTTTTATGGTTTTAGTGTTGTTGCTTAGGATAGTGGTTTCGCTTGTGTTGGGATAGTTTTCTTGTTGCATGGTTGTTTTAGTGTGTTTGATTGGTTGTGTACTGTTTGATGTTGTGTCGGGTGTGTGTTGTTGTGTGTTGTTGTAGTATGTGTTCTGTTATGATGTTCTGTTGTTTTGTTGGTTGTTGTGTGTTTGATGTGTTTTTTTGTTACGTGTTTGTAGTTGTAAAGTTGTTTTATGTAAGATGTTCAGTGTGTGAAGTTGATTGGAATGGTGATGGTGGTGTCTGTTTGTGTATGTGGTAATCTTTGTGTTTGTTGGTTAGTTATTCAGTTGTTTGGTTGAATGTTTTGTGTTAGTGGTGCTGTTTGTGATTGTTTGTTATTGTCATCGATAGTTGTTGATGTCGATTGAGTTACGGTGTAATTTTGTTGTTTGTGGTTGTTTTTGCTCTTGTTTTGTCATTTTGTTCGTAGTCCGTATTTCGTTTGTTTGTTTAGGTGGGTCTTCTGTATGTTGTTCGTTGTTATTTCAGTGTGTTGGTTTTGTATTGTTCAGATGTTAGTTTATTGTGTTGTTATTGTTGATTGCTTGGTATGTTGTCTGTGATTTGCTGTGTGAATTTTTTGGTATGAGTTGCTGATTTGGATGATTGATTCTGTCAGTATTTTTGTGTTATTTATTGGGTGCGTGTAGGGTTGGGTTGTGATTTTTGTCTATATTTGGTGTGGATGTTATGAAGATTGTTTTCGCTGATGTAATATGTTTTTTGTGTACTTGTCATTGTTCGTTGTTGTGTAATGTCTTGATTAGTTTAGTTGAGTTTAGTCTCTGTGCTATGTTGATTTTTGATTTTGCTTTGATGTTTGTTGTTTGTGTGTGTGAGATCTGTGTTTGGTGGTATTTGTGTTTGTCTAGGTTGTTTTGTCTTGGTGTGTTGTATTGTTGTTGTGGTCTTTTTTTCGTTTGATTCTTGTCTGCGTATGTTTTGTTCATTGGCTGTGTTATGTTAGTTTGAAGATGTTTGTTCTTTATTTACTGGTGTTATGTAGTTTTTTGTTAGTGTTGAATTTGTTTTGTTTTTCGTTGGTGTGAGGTGAGTGTTTGGGTGTTTGTTAGTGTTGTTTGTTTGTTTGTGTTGTTTGTATTTTTTAGGTGTAGTATGTTGGGTTGTTTCACATAGTGTTTGTTTTTGTGCTAGTATTTGTTGTAATAATAATGAGCCTTTTGTTCTATCGCTTAACGTATGTTGTATCTTGTGTGTTGTTGATGGTGTGTTTAGGACTATTATTTGTGTATGTTTTGGTGTTCGGTGCATGAGTCATAGATGTATAGTGGTGGAGTGTTTTGTGGGTGTTAGTTTAGGTGTGTAGGTGTGTGATTCATTCGATGGTTTAGTATCTGCTCGGTGGTATTTTTTTGTCTTGTTTTTGCAGGGTTTACGGGTGGGTTTTTCTGTTGGTTTTCCATGCTTGTTGTGTTTTTTAGTTTGTATATTATATGTTGTTGGTGTAAGTAATTTTTGTTGGTGGATTGACGTGGTGTAGGTAGTTATGGTGTTTGTTGTTTCTTGGCTTGATGTTAGATGATGGGTTTAGAGTTGTGTCGTTAATTTCAGTAATAGTAGTCTTCGGTTTTTTGTGTCAGTCTGTCGTTATTTGTGGTGTTCTGTGTGCGGGTTGTTTGTGTTTATGATGTTTATGGTGTTTTTTTGATTTAGTGTGTTTAGTATTTCTAGTGGTCGCTTGGATGGTGTGATGGGTGTGTTTACTTAGTGTTGTTTGTGGTGTATGTAGTCGGATTATTCGATTGAAGTGTTTAGTTGAGTAGATGTGTTATGGGTTGTTTATTATTTTGGTTGTGTTTCTCTTGTAGATGTGTTGTGTAGTATATGTGTATTGGTTGTTTTGTTTTTTTTGTTTCGTTTTTTCGGTGTGTGGATATGTTTGTTATTTTAGATGTTGATGTTTGTGCTAATGTTTCTTGTGTGTGGATTTTTGGTTGTGTTAGTTATTGGCTTTGTGTAGTGTTTAGTGTGGAGGTGTTTGTATATCGTGGTAAATGAGTTGTTGTCTGCGTTTTGTCTGATTTTGTTGTGTTAAGTAGTTTTTTGGTTGTTTTGCTGTATGCTTATTGAGTTGTGTATGTCATTGTGATTTTGTGTGCTAGGGCATACATGTTTCGTGTGACTGGGCTTTAGTTGTGATCGTGTGGGATGCTGATTGTTTATTTAGTTTGTATGTGTGCTTATTTGTTATGAATTGTTTGTTATAATGGTTTTTGTTTAGCTTTTTGAGTTTTGTGTGTTGATGTGTTAGTGGTTTTTTTGTTGTTGTTGTGTATTTGAGATTTAGGTTTTTGTATTGTTTGTCCTTTTTTGTGTTTGGAATGATGTGTTTGTTCTGTAGTGTAGAAAGGTTGTGAGGTTTATGGTATGTTTAGTCGTGATTTATATGTTTTTGAAGTTGTTTTAATGTTTTGTAGGCTAGAGTTTGTAGAGGTGTATTTTTTGGTGGTTCGGTTTTGCTGGTTGTTGGGATTTAGTAGTTGCTCATTTCGATGCTTCTTGTTTGGCATGTGGTGTTTGGTTATTTTGTTATTGGGGTGTTTGTTAGTTTGTATGTGGTGTATGGTGTTAGTGTAGGAATATTGTGTTTATTTTTTTTATTGTGTTTGTTGTGAGGAATTTGTGTTGTGAAGTAAATATGTTTGATGTTGTTCATTTTTGGTTTTCTTTGTGTTTGTGTGTTGCTGTTGTATATTTTGTGTTGTTTGATTTTGTTTGTGTTTTGTTTGTGTTGTTGATTTTGTTGTGTTTAATTTTTTTGTTTTGTTTGGTGATTTGAATGGTGTGTTCGTGGTTGCGTTGGACGTTGCTGTAGTGTTATTATCTGGGTGATGGTATTTTTGTTCGTTCTGTTTTTTATTATGTTTCTATGATATAGTTGGTTTCTTGGTGGATTTTGTGGTGTGTGTGTGTATTATGTGTGTTGGTTAGGTGGTGTGTGTGATTATGTTGTTGTGGGTTGAGTGTTCGTGGGTAGTGATTTTGTTGGTTTATGTTGGTTGTGTTTCTGGTGCTTTTCGTTGATTGCTAGTGTTGTTTGATGTTGTGTGGTTGTGTCGCTGTCTGTATTGTGTTTGCGCTACTTTTGTGTTAATTGTTGTGTGTATGTTTGTGTGTTGTTTGGAGTTTGTTGTGCAAGTATTGTGTGATTGTTGTTATTTTCTGTTGTATGGGTTTGTTTGTTGTTGCGTAATGGTTGAGGTAGTTGTACCTTTTCGTTGGTTTGCTGTTTGTGTTGTTGTGTAGTCTATTTGATAATATTGTGATAGTGTGTTATGTTATGTGTTTGTTAGCTTTAGAGTGTATGTTTGAGTTGGTGTTGTTTTTCTGGTGTATTCTAGTGTTGAGATGTGGTGTTGTTGATAGATGTGTTATCTTTAGTGTTATTGTTTGTTGGTGATTAGTCGTGGTGACGTTGTTTTGGCGTCGTTTGTTGGAGTTTTTTTTGACAGTTGTGTTGTTGATTTCGTAAGTGCGTGTGTATGCTGTTGTGTGTATGATATTAGGTGGTTGTGTTGTCGTGTTGTGGTGTTGTGTTGTAGTTTTTTCAGACGAATGTGTTTTTTTTGTAGGTTGGTGTGTGGATGTCGATTCGCTTGTTGTATTAGGCTGTGTGTGGGTAGGTTTTGGGATATTTTGATTGTGTTATTGAATTTGTTTTATGTCATTTGTGTTTGTTAGTTTGGGTATTTTCTGGTTAGTTCTTTTTGACTTATGGTATGTGATTTTTGTAATATTTTAGTTTTTTATTGTCATTTGGTTCAGCCGTGGTCGGTTTGTGTTGGTAGCTGTTTTTTGTTGTGAGTGTGTGTGTATGTAAGGTTGTTGGGTAGGAGTTTGACATGTATTTTGATATAGAATGTTGTTGGTGTAGGTTTCAGTATGTATTTGTAGACGTTGTTTAATGAGTAGGTTGGTTCGTTTTTGTTGTTGTTGTTGTGTTTTGTTGTATTCTTTTAGGCTGTTATATGTTTTTATGTGTTATTGTTTATTTTGTTGTATGATGTGGTGTTGTGGTTGTGATAGATGTGTTAAGTTCTTTTGGTTGTTTTGTTGGTGTTTGTGTAGTTGTTGTGGTGGTTTTTTGTTTATTTTTTGTTTCGTGGTCTTTGGTATATGTTTGAATGCATGTATTATGTAGTTATTTATGATCGCATTTTAACGTTTTGTGTGTGATGGGTGTAATCTTAGATTTTATTATCTTTTGTTTGTGTTGTAGTTTGTGTAGAGTTATGTTGTGATGCGTATCGATTTTTGATTTGATTCGCTTGTTTGATAGCTTTGTTGGATGCTTATGATTTTGTATATATGTGCTGTTGTATTAATTGTTATGGATGTCTTGTTGGTGTTGTTGATTTTTTCTTTGAGGTGATGTTGTTGTGTTATTGTTTGTTTTTTTGAGTGTGTGTAGTTTTGTTATGTGTCGTTAGTTTGTGATTTTTTTGTTTGCTTCTAGGGTTTGGAAGTATTGTTGCCGTTGAGTTAGTGCTGATATTTGTATTATTATGTGGTGGTTGTTTTGCATGGGTGTTTTTGCTTTGTGTAAGTTTGTTGTTTGATTATGTTTTGCAGTGGTAGATTGTAGTGGTTATTGGTTTCCTCTTCCTGCTATATGGGTGGTGTTTGCTAACTTTGGTGTTCTGTTGTTGATGATTGTGTGTATATGATTTAGTTGTTTGTGTGTTGATTGTTGTTAGATAGTGTCTTGTAGTTGTGTGGCATTTTTGTTGTGCTAGTGTGTTGAAATTGTTTTAAGTTTGTTTGTATTTTTTATTAGTTGCTATTTTATGGTGGGCGTGTATATTGGATGGTTGTTTTTGACGGATCTTTGTTTTGTGTTTGACTATGTTTGTTGTGGATGTTGTGTTGGCTGTCTGTTGGTGTATAATGATGGTGATGTCCTAAATTTTAAGTTTGAATGTGTTTATCTTCCTGTGCATCGGTTTTTTGTTGTGTGGGAGCTGTGTGTGTTAGTGATTTGTGTTCTTAGTATGTAGTGGTGTGCTGGGATGTTGGTTCTGTTGTGTTGCTTTGTATAGATGTGCTGTATGTATGTTGATGTAAGGTTGGAGTGAGTTTGTAATTGGTAGTGTTAGTGGTGATTTACTTAGTGGTGTGTGTTCTTGTGTCTTGTTTTGTTTTGTTGTGTGGTGGTGTGTGGGTGTAGTTGTGAGATTGTAGTATATCAATGGGGGTTGTTGGGGTGTTGTTGGTTTAGGTTTTGGTGGTGCAATTTTAGCGTTATTTGTGTTTGTGTTGTGTGTAGTGAGGTTTGGTGATTGTAGTTTGTTGTTGTTGTTGAGATTGTTGTGTCTATTGTAGTAGTTTGTAGGGGTTGTGAGTTTGAGTGTTCGTTTGTAATTTGTATGTTTTGGCGTGTGGTTTGTGTTTGTGTCGTTGTGTTTTATTTCTTCTGATGTTGTTGTGGCTTGTCTCTATTTTTGTTTTTAAGCTTTTTTTTTGTTAGTGTATTGTCTGGGTTGTGTGTGTGGTTTATTGTTTTGTTTGGCGTGTTTTGTTTTGCATTGTTTGTTGTTTTGAATGTGCTTGGTTTTTTGTATGTTGTGTCTTAGTAGTTTTGAGTGTGTTCTTTGTTGTTTTGATGTTGGTATGTTGTGTGGGTGGCTCGTTTTCTTATGTTTGCTGTTAATAATGGTTTTGTGTGTCTTTTCTGTTTTTTTGTTTTTTTTGGTGTGTCAGTGTGTTTGTTGTTTGTTGTGTTTTGTCAGCTTGGTCTATGGTTTGGTGTGTGAGTTTTGTTGTTGGTTTGGGCTTCGTCTTTAGGTTGTTTGTCTTGGGTTGTTTAATATGTGACTCGCTTTGTTGGATTTATTGTTTTTTTGTGTTGTTGTTTGAGTCGCGCTAATTAGTTTTGTGCTGTTGTTGATTTTTTTGTTGTTCTGTTGGGTTTTGTGTTGCTAATTTTTTGGTTGTTTATTTGGTTTATTTGTAATGTAGTGAGTGTGTGGTTTGTGTGTTTTAGTTGTTCAGTGCTGTGTATGATTTTGTTCTGTGATTGCTTTAGGGTGGTGTGATGAGTAGATTTGCTTGGTTGTGTTTTTTGTTGTGATGTGTGTGCTTGTGTTTCTTGTGAGTCGTTGCATGCGTGTTGTGTGTTTTGTCGTCTGCAGCCTTCTTTTGGCTTTATGTGCTTGGATGTTGCTCCGTTGGGTGTGAATAGTTTAGGTTGTTTGTATGTTTTTAATGTTGTTGGTAACGTGGTTGCGCTCTAGTGTGTGGCTTTGATCGATGAAAACGGTTGGTGGTGGACTGGTGTGATTTTGTTGTGTGTTGTTTTTGTTTTGTGGTGTGTTGTTTGTTTGTTTGTTTTTACTTTGTTTTTGTGTTTTATGTGGTGGTTTGTGTGGTCGATTGGTTGTTTTGATGCGTGCCTTTGGTGTATGTTGTGTATATTGTGTTCTGTGGTTGGTTGTTGTGATTCGCCGTTGTGCGTTTGGTTGTTTGATAGTTTTTTCGAATTTATTGTGCTGTTTTGCTGTTTAGGCTCGTGTTGTGTCTTTTTAGTTCTAGTTTGGGTTTTTGTGTTGTTGTACATGGTTAGGTGTGCTTGTGTGTTGTGTGTTGTTTGTCTGGTTTGTTGACTTTGTTGTTGGGCTGGTGTGATTTATACTTCTGTGTTTTGGTTTTGTTTAGTAATTTGGAAATTGTTTGTTTTTTGATTTGTGTTGGTTGTTCGGTTGAGTGTTTTTTCAGTTATTGTGTGTGGTCTGTGTGATTGTGTTTTTGGTGTTTTGGGTTATTGTAGAGTTGCGTATTATATAATAGTTGGCTTGTCTGTTTAAGTGATTGTTAGTTGTTTTTGAGGTTTAGCTTATTTGTGGTTAGTGTAATTGTGTAGTATTTTGTGGGTTTATTGCTAGTGATGTGCTATAGTAGCTGTGTTTTGTTTGTTCTTTTGTATTGTTTTTTTTTGTGTATTGATCGCCTTGGAGGTTAATTTGGTGTTGGTGTTTGGTGTATTGTGTAGTTGTGTTTTGGATGTGAGGGTTGGTCGGATGTGTTTAGTGCTGCTTGTGTTTTCTGGTGTCGTGGTGTTGTTTTGATGTATGCTTGTGCTTAGTGTGATTTGATGTGTTGTGTTTTTGTTAGTTTTGGTTTGGTGTGTCGTGTGCTTGTATGTTTTGTTATGTTTCGTGGTGTTTATTGTGTTATTTGTTGTCGCTGTTTGGTTGTCGTATGGGTTTTTTTTTCGTGTCGTTTAACATTTCTCGGTCGTTTGGATATTGACTGTGTGCATGATTGAGGTGGTGATTGTAAATGGTGTATATTTTGTAGTTGATTATAGTGGTGTTCTGGAGGATAGATTGTTGAAGATTGGTGTTTGGTAGTGCGTCGAAGTTTTTTGTTGATGTGGTGTCTGTAGTTGTTTTGGTTGTGTGTTGGTGTGTCTGGCTTTTTAGTTTTTTGTGTTTTGTTTGTGTTTTGTCTTGTTGAGCAGTCTTTGTTTATGTTGATATGTTAGATGTTATATTGTGGATTAGTGTGGTGCTGGTGAGGTGAGTTAGGTAATTTGTTGTAGTGTTGTGATTTTGTTTTTTTGTGTGGATCTTGTGTTGGTGAAGTTATTATGATTGTAGATGTTTAAGTACTACTTTGTGTGTGTGTTGTTGTGTGTTATTTATTGATGAGTTTCTGTTGTTTTTGTGTAGGTTAGGTTAGATAGCTGGTCGTGTTGTTTGTGTTTTTTTATGTAATAATTTTGTTTTAGATGAGTTGCATGCTGGATGGTTAGGTTGCTGTGTTAGTGTGATTAGTGTGTTGGTGAAGGTGATTTGGAGATTTGTGTCTTGTTTGGTGTTGCTTCGTGAATGTTGTGATGTTTGTTGAGTTTGTATGGTAGATGTCTTTTAGTATGTGCTGTGGTGTAGGTTCATATGGTTTGGTTTTGTTTTTAATATTGATAATTTGAGTGTTTGTGTGGTTATTATATTATGTGTGTGTTAGTCGTTCATTGTTGGGGATTGTTGTTTTGTTTTGTTCTGGTGTTCTTTGGGTGCTTGTAGTTGTAGGTGTGTGTTTTATATGTGTTGAATAACGTTGTTTGTATTTGAATTTTGTTTGAATTGTTATTTATATGTAGTTAAGGTCGTTGGTTGTTTCTCTGCCTCTTTTTTTTGTTTGCTTGTTGTTTTATGGTATCGGTTTTTTATGTTTTGGGTGTTGTGTTGTTGTTGTATTGTGTGTGTGATTGTTTAGTCGTTTTGATTTTATTCGTTGGAATTTGTATTTTTTATTCGTTGGGGTAGTTTTGTTTATTTGTTTTTGTGGGTTGTTTGTTTGCAATCGGGTGTTGTGCTTCGTGGTTGGTTTTTAGATATGGTTGTGCTGGAGGGGATTTGCTGATCGGGTATAGTCGTGTAGTATTTGTGTGTTGGATAGGGTATATGTGTTGACTGTCGTGTTTGTTAATGTATTGTTTGTTCTTTATTTCGTGGTTCGGTGGATATTTGTGTGTAAGTGGTTTTTGTTTGTCTGTGTGTGTTGGGTGTTTATATGTGGTAGTGTAGTTTATTGTATGATGCTACTTGTTGTTGTGTTCGGTTTGCAATGTTGTTGTGTTGATAATTGGTTCGGGTTTTTAGAGGTTGTGTTTTGGTTTGTAGCTGATTTGTCTGGTTCGTGCTTTGTTAGTTTGTGGTGTTTGCTTTGTGTTTGTGTTTGTGTTGTGTGGGTTTGTTGTTTTGTCGTGTGTGTGTTGGGTTATATTATTATGTAGGGTGGTTGTAGTGGTCGTTTTTGATTTTTATGACATTGTTGTGATTGCATTGACTTGATATTGGTTGTGTGATTTGAGTTGTTAGTTGTTTGTTGGTTTTGCTTGTGGTATGGTTATGTTTGCTTCGTTTATGTTTGTAGTGTTTTTGTTGACGTTTTATGGTTTATGTCTCTTATGTTGTTATGGTTATTGTTGCTTGTATTTGTTTTGTATGAGTTGTTGTTGGTTTTTATTGTGTTTTTTATTGTATGCTGTAGTGATTTTCATTTGTGTCGTTTGCAGGTGTTTTTTGTTTCTAGCGTCTTGTTTTTGTTGATTATTATTTTTTGGTTTCGTGCGTAATTATGTCGTGTTGATGTTGTTAGTGGAGCATTCGTATCTTTGTCTTAGTTGCTGGTTATGGCTTGGTTTTTTACTGTTGTGATTTTTTTTAGTGGTGATAGTGGTATGTGTCTTTTAGCGTCCTCTTGTATGTTAAAATTTGATATGTTTTGGCTGGTTTGAGGTTTTATGATGTATTATAGTGTTTAGGTGTTGTATTTGTAGGGTAATGTCGTTTTATGTCGGTTTTGATTTGAATGTGTAGTAGTTTATTAGATATCGTTTTTGGGTTTATTGGACGGTTGGTTTGTTTCGTGTGATTTTCTAGTTGTTGTGTTTTTTAGCTGCTTTATTGTATATTGTATTAGGCTGTGGTTTTTCCGGCTTTGTTTTATTATGGTCTGTGTTTGGTATTCTTTTTATGTGTGTGTAAATGTGGTGTGTGGTTAGGTTGTGCTGTTTTTGTGGCTGTTTTGTGGTTCAGTAGTTGTATGTTGGTTTATTTGTTTGGTTGTAGTTGTTATGTGGGGTTTTTTTTGAAGTGTTTTTGGGCGTGTGTGTGTTCGTTTGTTTGTGTGTTTTGGTCTGCTATTGTGTCGTTTTGCTCTTTTCAGATGTGGATGTTGTCTCTTGTGATGTCTATCGATTTTTTGTATTTTTTAGGGTGGTGTTTGACAATTATGTATTCGTTTTTTTTTCGTTGCTTGTGTAGTGTTGATATAGGTGTGGTGGTGGTACTCTTTTGTGTGTTTTGGGTATAAGAGTTATGAGTGTCGTGTCTGTTGTGTGTTTGGTGTTTTTGAAGTTTGTTTTTTGTCTGGTCTTGGGTAAAGTCTTTATTTTTTTCGGGGTGATGTGTTAGTCGTGTGTTGGTTTGTTTGGTGTGTTGATGATGGTTGTATTGGTGTGTGTGTTATTAGTGTGTGTAGTTTTGTTTGGTGTTGTGGGTGTTGTGGAATTTTGTAGTTCTTTTCGTTTTTTGTGGTTCTAGTTTTTTTTGTTGATGTTATGTTTTTGATTTGTTTGTGCTGTTTGAGTTAATGTTGGTTTTGTATATGTGTTTTGGTTATGTGGTGTGTGAGTGATGTGTGGCTGTTTGTATTATGCTTGTCGATTTGATTTTGGTTGTATTTTTTATTCAGTTGTAGTATTGCCGCAGTGGTTATTGGTGGGTTGTACATTGTTAGTGGGTTATTTTTTAGATTGTTCGTTCTGGTTGTGCGAGTGGAGTTTTATGTTTAGTTCTGTTTTATGTTTTGTTGTTTGTGAGGTTGGTTGTTTGTAGTTTATGTTGTTATTGTTTGTATGCTGGAAGTGTGTTCGAAGTTTCTGTTTGGTTATCTTGTTGTTTCCTATTTATAGGGGTTTTATTGTGTGGTTGTTGTGTGGTAGTTGTGTGTTGATTAGGCTTTTTGTTTGCTTATGTGCTTTATTGTTGGATTGTAGTGAATGTGTGTTGGTTTTGTGTTTTTTTTGTTGAACATGCGTTGTGTGATGTTATTTCCTATGTGGTTATGTGTGTGTGAATTATTATGTTGGTGTGTATGGTGGTAGTGGTTGATTTGTGTG
>JAIWJD010000094.1:0-30400 GCA_022818045.1 Neotoxoptera formosana | reverse complement strand
TAAGAGAGAAGAGAGAGAGTAAAAGTAGAGTTAGAAAGTTTTGCAAAGAAAAAGAAAAAAAAAGAGAAAAGAGTAGAGATAGTGTTTATGAATAGAACAAGAGAGAGGCAGTATGAAAAGTTTAAGAGTTAAGACAGTAGAAGTAGAGTAGCAGAGTAGAGAGCAAAAGGAAGTAGGTTAGAAGGAAGAGTAAGTTAAGTTAGAGAGAATAAAGAAGATATGAAACTGTAAAGTAGTAGAAGAAATAAAGAAAGAGAAAGGAAGTAGATCAAATAGACGTTAAGAAAGTGGTGGGTTAAGGAAGAGTGATGAGTTTAACAGAAAGGAGAAAAGAAATGAAGTTTAGTTAAGTAAAGACAAAAAAGAGTTATAAGAAAAAGAAAGAAGAGTAGTTACAGTAGTAGAAAAGTTAGTAAAAAGAGTTAGTAAGTAAGAGAAGTAAAAAGAAAAGTACAAAAGTAAAAAGGTGTAGTAGTTAACGAAAGTAGAAAGAGATGTAGAGGGTAGAGAAGGTAAGTAGTTTAGTAAAGAACACAGTAAGTCAGGAAAAATACAGTGGTTATAAGAAGAGAGTTTAGTAAAGTATAAGTAGAAGTCAAGAAGTTAGAAGTGACGGCAGAGACAAAACAGTTAGTAACAGTAAGTAAAGAGTTAATACAAAATAAGAGTATTAGTAAGGTTATAGATGTAGAGTAAGAGAGTAATGAGAGTAGTAAACAGGTAGAAAGAGCAGAAGAAAGTTGTAAGGAAGTATGAGTAAGATGTAAGAGAGTAGAGTTAAGGTTAAGTATGTTAGAGTAAGAAAAGGAAGAAAGTAGAGAGTTCAGCAACAAAACGATGTTAGTGAGAAGAAGTAAAAGAGTAAGTAGAGAGTTAGATGTTAAAAGTAGTTTACAGAGAGAAAATAACTAGTAATAGAGAACCGAAGAGAGTGTAAGAAAGAGAACAAGAAAATAGAAGAGTTACAAAAAGGTAGACCACGTTATATGTAGAAAGGTAATAACAAGGCTAGTAGTTAGAGAAACAGAGAGTGTTAAAGAGAGAGAAGAAGGTAGAGTAGAAAGAAAAAGAAGTTTTAAGAGGTAGACAATCAGTTATAGTCAGTAGTAAAGTACAAGAAGTAAATAGAGTAGTAGTATAGTTAAAAAGAGAGGTTAAAGTTTAGAGAAGAGAAAGAGGAAACAGAAGTATAAAAATTAGAAAGTACGGTCGAGTAAGAATGAAGTAGAACAGTAAGAAAGTATGAAGAAGAACGGAGAGTAAGTTAAAGTACGTGAGTAAGTAAAGAAGAAGAAAAGAAAAAGGGAGGAGCAAAATGAAGAGTATGAGTAGAAAAGAGGGTTAGTAGTAAGAAAGTATGTAGAAAGTTTAAGAGAGTAGTAAAAGAAGAAAGTAATGTAGAAGAAGTACGGTAGAAAATAAAGATAAAAGTAGTAGAGAAGTAGAGTCAAGAAGTAGAAGAAGTAGACAGTAGAGAAAGAGAAGAAAAGAAGTGTAAATGGAGATAGCTAAATGAGTAGCAAAGAGTATGAGGTAGAGAGTATAAAGAGTCTATTAGAGGGACGTTATGTAGTAAGTAGAAGAAGAGAAAAAGAGTTAAGTTTTCAGTAGGAGTAAAAGAGAAAGTTAAGAAGTGTAAGTAGTAGAAGTAAAGAAAGCAGATAAGGTCAGATGGCAGAGAGAGAAGTTAAAGAGTTAAAGAGAGAGAGACAAGATGTAGTAAGTAGAAAAGTTAGAAAAGATGAGAGATAAAGGTAACAAAGTAGTGAGAAGTAAGAGTAAGTAAAAGAAGTAGTAGTAGTAATAAGTATAGAGTTTTAAGTGAGTACGAGAGGAGAGTTTAGAGACAGTTAGAAGAAGAGTTAAGAAATACAACAGTAAGAGGATAAGAGTAGTGTTAAGAATCAAGAAGAAGTAGAGTTAAAGAGTTAGAGTAGCAGTAAGTTAAAGAGAGTTAGAGTTTATAGTAGTAAGAGTAGGAGTTACGAAGAAGAGAAAGAGTTCAGAGTAGTAGTAAAACAGGTTAGAGGAGAAGAGTTAGAGAGAATAGGTTCGTCGAAGTAATTGTGTAAGTTTAGAGAAAGAGATAAGTAAAGTACAGAGGTAGTAAGTAGAAAGAAGTAGATGAGTGTAGAGAAATGAGTAATGAGACGTGAAGAAGCAAGAACGTTATAATAAAAGAGTTATAGAAGTTTAGAGTTTAGAGACAGTTAGAAAGTAAAGTAGAGAATTAAAGAGTTGTGTAGAATTAGACAGAAAACGGAAAAGTAAAAAGAGAGAAAAGAAACACAAGTATACCACAAAGAGTATAGTTAGAAAGGAAGTTAGAACAGTAAGTAAAAGAAAGTGAAAAGAATAGTTAAGATATACTGACAAAGAAGTTAGTAAGGAGTAACGAGAGTTAGATAAAAACAAGAAAAGAGTTAAAGAGAGGGTAAGAAATAGACGAGTTAAGACAAGTCAGTAAAGGACAGAGAAGTTTAGAAAGGGACAAGAACAGAGAGAGATGAGGAAACGTCAAAAGAGGTTACGGAGTAGGAGAAGAAGTTTATAAGAGAAGTAGAGAGTTAGTAAGTTACTGACAGTAAAAACGAGAGGAGAGAAAGTAAAGCCAGTAAGAAAGTTAAGAGACGAAAGAAAATAAGTCTAGGTCATAAAGTAAGTAGAAGTTAGTGTGTAAGATGTTAAAGGAGAAGTAGAAGGGTAAGTTTTAGAGTTAGGAGAGATAAGGAAATGTAGGAGAGTAACATGTAAAGACAAGAAAAAAAAATAGATCGTAAGTATGAAATCAGAGTTTGTAGAAGTAGGTAAGAAGAAGTACGAAAGAGTAGTAGAGAAAGTTAAAGTTAGTAAAGAAAGTTAGAACGTAAGTTTAGAGAAAACGTAAAAAGTTTAAAGACGAAAGAAGTTAAAGAAAGAGTAGAAGAACAGTAATGCGTAGAACAAGTAGAGAAGTAAAGCAGGTAATAAGAGAGAAGAAGTGAAAGTAGAGAGGTTAGTCAGATTGACAGAGTCAAAGTAAGAACATGGGTTCTAAGTAAACAGAAAAGGTTTATAGAACGTCTAAGTTAAGTTGTAAAGTTAGTAGGAGGAGAGGGGAAAGTCAGTAAAAAGTAGCAAGAAGAAAAGAAGTTTTTAGGTTAGTAAAAAGTAAAGATGTTCAAGTTTTTTAGATAGTAAGAATAACGAAAGTAGAGTAAGGCAGGCAAGTTTAATAGAAAGAGAAGAAAAGGTAAGAAGAAAGTTAGAAAGAAGTAAAGTTAGAGAGAAAAAAACAGAAGAGAGAGTAGAGTTTAAAGAGGGAGTAAGAGGAAAACAAAGAAGTTAAGTTGATTAGTCAGAGTAACGTTTAGTTAAGTAGTAGTAAAGAAAGAGTTTAGAGGAAAGAAGTAAAGAAGTAGAAGAAAATAAGGAGAGAAGAAAGAAAGTAGAGTTAGAAGAGAAAGCAGAAGTAGAAAGAGAAGTAGTAGTAAAAGTAGCGTAGAGTTATAAAAGTAGATTCAAAGTTAGTAGAGCAGAAAGAGAGAGTTTAGTAATAGAGTAGGGAAGAGTTGTAAGTAAGAAGAGTAGTTAAACACAGCAAGTTAAAAGTAGTAGCTAAGAGTAAGAAGCATGAAAATAATAGTTCAAGACTTGGTAAGAAAACAAGATCTTTGCTGAATAGATAAAAAGAAGTGAGAAAGTAGTTAGTTAAAGAGAAAAGTAGAAGTTAAGAGGAGTAGAGTTTAAAAAGAGATGAAAGAGTTAGAGTTTAAGAAGTAAAGAAAGAGTTAAAGAAAAAAGAGACACAAAGAGTAAAGAAGAAAACAGTAGAGAAGTAGTAGGAAAAGCGTTGAGTAGTGAGGTAGAAAGAGAGAAAGAATCAAAATACGAGTAAGATGAGATAAGAAAGTTAGAGCAGAAGAAGTTGAGAAAAGGTAGGAAAAAGAGAGAAGAGTAAGAGTTAGAGAAAAAGTAGAGTAGATAAGTTAGTGGAGAAGTTAAAGACGAGTAAGGCAAGAAGAGAGAAAGAATGAGAGTAAGAGTACAAGGAAAAGGAAGAGCTTGATGAAGTTTTATTGAAGAGTGAGCCAGTTAGAGTGAGTAATAATAAAGTAGAAGAGTAGACAGCAAGAAGGAAAAAAGTTAGAGGTAGAGAGAGTACCAAAAGTGTAGAAGTTAAGTTTTAGAGAAAGAGTCACTATTACGAAGAGTAGAAAAGAGAAGGTAAGTAGGTCATGAGAGTTCAGTATAAAGTACAAGCAAGTTTAGAAAAGGTTTAGATAAAAAAGAGCAAGAACGTAAGAGAAAAGTGAACGAGGTCAATGAAAGTAAGTAGTAAGTAGTTAAGAGAAGACAAGGTAGAAGAGAGACAGTATTGTAAGGAGGAGATGAGATAGTTTAGTAGTCAAAGTAAGTAAGAGACGTAGAGTACAGAAAGAAGAGAAGAAGTAGAGGTGGTAAGTTAAAAAAGCAGTAGTACACAGAGTAGAAGTTAGGAAAAACGTTAGAAGAAAGTAAAGAGTAAAAGAAGAGAACAAGATTTAGTTTAGTAAGTAACAAGAAGAAGAGAAAAATGAAGAGAAGTAGTATGAAGAGTATAAGTAACGTAGTGAGAGAAGAGTAGAGAGTAATAGAGAAGGTAGAGAGTAGAGCGGCAGTTAAGTAGAAGAGAGTAGAAAGTTAAAGAGAACAAAGTTAGGTCAGAAAAAAGAGTACGATGTAGATGAAAGGAGTAAAAAGGACGAGTAGTAGTTAGTAGAGAGGGGTAGTAGTAAGTAAAGAGTAGTAGTAGTAAGAAGAGGAATAGAAAGAGAGGTGAAAAGTAAAGTAAGTACAGTAGTAGTAGAATGTAAAAAAAGAAGAGTTAGAGGAAGTTAAGAAGTTATAGGTAAAAGTAGAAGTAATAGTATGTTAACAATAGAAAAGAGAAAATGTGAAAAGTTAGACAGAGTAAAGTACAAGGAGAAAGTGTAGTTAAGTAAAGAAAGAGGAAAGTTACTAAAAAGTTAAGAGAAAGGAGTTTCAGATAAAGCCTAAGAGTAAGT
Source organism: Neotoxoptera formosana (assembly GCA_022818045.1). NCBI lineage: Eukaryota > Metazoa > Arthropoda > Insecta > Hemiptera > Aphididae > Neotoxoptera > Neotoxoptera formosana. The sequence goes on along the minus strand of JAIWJD010000094.1, from coordinate 25,373 downwards.
AGTTAAGAAAAAGAGTAGGGAGAAAGAAAGTTATGAAGAAACAGAGTAAGAAGTAAAATGAAGAAAAGTAGTTTAGAGAAGTAGTACAGTTAGTTAGAGTTAAGAGAAAGTTAAGAGAGAGAGTCAGTAGAGTACAGAGATTTAGTAGTTAGTGTTATGTTAGTTAAAGAGTAAGAGCAAATACGTTTTTTTAGACAGAGGAAAAGTAGAAGGAGAGAAAGTTAAGTAGTTAGAAGTAGAGTAAGAAAGCGATGTAGAAGTACAGTGAAAAGTAAAGTCAGAGTAGAGAGTAGAGAGTAAGTAAGTTAAAGGAGTATTCGAGGTAGAGATGAGAACAGAGAAAGGCAGAGAATAAGAGGTAAAAGTTTGAAAAAGGTAAAAGTAAAGTTAGGGGTCAGTTAAGTATATGAAAGAGAGAGACAGAAAATGAGGTTATGTTAGTAGAAGAAGTAAAAAAAGTTAGAACTGAAATAGAGAAAGTAGTTAGAGTAAAAGTTGTTTAGTAAAAGACAGACAAGAAAGAGTAAGTGAGAGTTAAGAAGAGTTAGCAGGAGAGTTTAAGTTAGTCAAGAGAAGAGAATGTAATAAGAGTAAAGGTAAAATGGAATGCAGTAAAGAGACGAAAGTTTAGTAGGTAGTAGAAAGTTAGAGTAGTAACAGAGTACAAAGGAGAGTAAAAGATGAAGGGATGAAATGACAAGATAAATAGAAAGTTTAAGTAGATTAGGTAGCAAGTTTAAAGAGTAAAGAGAGAATGAGAAAGAGAATTAAGGAGAGAAGTAGTATAGACAAGTAGTAGTTTAGGGTAGAAGTTTAAAAAAATAAGGAAGAGAAAGTAAGAATCAATAGGAGAGTTTCGTAGTAGAGAGTTCAAAGTAAAGTAGAGAGTTAGTTAGTAGAGAGAAGAGAAGTAGTAAAGTTAAGCAAGTAAGGAAAGTTTTTACAGAAGAAAAGGACGTTTAAGTAGTTAGAGAAAGCGTCTGAGAGTGAGAATGTTAAAAACTTAAGTGAATGGAGAGGAGAAGTTATGAAATGTAAAGTTTAAAGAGGAGTAGTTCAAGATAGAAGTGAGAAGTAACAGGAATAGTAAAGTTAAAGCAAAAGAAGTTAAAGGAGAGTCAAGTAAAGTAAATGAAGAGAAGAGGTAAGTAGAGTAGTTAGTAAGTAAGTAAGAGTAGAAAGTTAGAAGTAGAGAGTAAAGAGATAAAGACTAGGAGTAAACAAAGTAGAGTAAGTAAAAAAGAGACAGTTATGTTAAGGAAAGATATGCAGTAATGTTAGAAAGCAAAGTTAAAAAAATGTAAGTAGTACTATGAGAGATGAGAGAAAGAGGGGTAGAGTAGAGTAAGAAGAGATGAGAGTTAAGAAGAGGTCAAGAGTTAGAAAGTTACAGAAGTTGAAATAGAGTACAGTAAGAGGTAGTTAAAGTAGAGAAAAAGAGTAGAGGAAAAAAGAGTCGAAAGGAAGAGTGTAAATGAGAGAGGTAAAAAGTTGAAGTAAGTACAGAGACAGAGCGTAAGCAGAAGAGTAAACAAGATGAAGAAGAGAAAGAAAGAGAGTAAGACAGAGTTAAGGAGGCTTAGTACTAAGAGAAATAGAGTAAGTAGTAGAAGAGAGTTAAAGTAGTAGTCAAAATAAGTAAGTATGCAAGTAGAGTATGTTAGTAACGGAAAAAGAAAGTAAGAAGTAAATGGAGTAAGTAAAGGAGTAAGTTATGAGTTTAAGACAAGTATGTAGTAGGAAGAAAGTAGAGTAGTAAAGAGAGAAGAGAAGACAGTAAGAGTAAGTGGTAGATAGTACGAGCATCAAGAGTTAAGGTTGGAACGTTTAGTAGTTTTAAGCAGTAGAGTAAGTAGAAATAATTAACTAAGTAAAGTAAGAGATGGAGAAAAGTTAAATAGAAAACAGTTAAGAAAAAGAAGACGTAAGTAGTAAGTAGTTCAAAAGAGAAGGTTAGAGTATAAGAGTAGAAGAGTAAAAGAGAGAGTAAGAGAGTAAGTTAAGAAGAAAAATAAGTAAGTAAGATAGAGAGTAAGATATAAGTAAAGGGTAGAGAAGTCAAAGTAAGAGGAAGTTAAATAAGAGTAGTTTAGTAAGTAAGAGAGGAAGAGTTAAGTTCAGGTTTAAAAGTTAGGAAGAAGTGTAAAAAAAGTCTAAAAGAAGAGTAGTAGAGTTAAAGAGAGTAGAAAGAAAGAAGTAGAAAGAGTAAGTAAGATGTAACAAGTAGTTGAGTTTTGAGAGCAAGAAAAATGTTAAGAAGTAGAAGAGAGAGAGCAAAGTGAAAGAAGTTAAAAAGATGGTAGAGTAAAAATAGTTTTTTAGAGTTAGAGAGAAAGATGTTAAGGAACGAAAAGTAAGAGAGAAGTAGGTTTAATAAGAAGAATGAAGAGTAGTTCACGTTAGTTAAAAGAGAGAGTTGAGAAAAAAAGTAGTGAAGTAGAAGAAGAGTAAGAGAAGGTTAAGAGAGAAAGAAAAGTAAAAGAGAGAAGCAAAGGTAGAGAGTAGTTTTAAGATAGAAGAGAACAAGTAGATGATGAGTAGAGCACAGTATTTAGTAAGTAGTAGTAAGTGCAATGTAGAAGTAAGAGCAGTAATAAAAAGTTAAAAGTAGAGTTTTTTAAAGTAAGGTAGAAGACGAAGTAGTACGTGTTAAAGAGAGAGAAAAGAGAGGTTAATGAAGTAGAGAAAGAAGTTGAAGAGAGAGGGTAAGAAAGTGAGAAGTAAAGGTAAGTCAATGTAGCAAGTCTATGTTGTAGTTTAGTCCTGACGTTATAAAAACGAGAGTTTGAAGAAGAGTAAAGAGAAAGAAAGAAAGACTTATGAAAGTATGAAAGAGAAGAAGTTATGAAGAGTTAAGGTAAGAGTAGTTAAAGAGAAAGAAAAGAAGAGAGTAAGCAAAGAGGAGTTAGTTAGTAGAAAGAGTTAGAATAGAAAGAAGAGTAAAGAGTAGTTTAGGAAGTTAAGAGAGAGTTTAGTCAAAAGTAGAGTTAGAAAAGTTTTAATAAGAAAAAAAAAGATAAAAAAAGTTTAGAGAGAGAACAAGTAAGTTCAAAGAGTATAGAAGTGAGAGAGAGTAATGTGAAGAGGAAAGGAAGAAGATGTAATGAAGGGACAAGAATGAGTATGAAGAAGACAGTGAAGTAAAAGAAAATGAGAAGAGTAATAGAGGGACGAAGACGAGAAGAGGACCCATTAAAGTTAGTTAAAGAAGCTGAGGACAAAGTTGAGTAGTTAAGAGAGTAGGAAGTAGTAAAAAAAACAGATGAGAAAAAAAGAAGATTAGTAGAATGTAGAAGTAGTGAAAAAGAGTAAGAGTAGTTTAAGAAGAAGGAAGAGAAAAGAGTAGGAGAGAGAAAAGTAAGTTAATAAGTAGGAAGTAAGTAAAGGTGTTAAGTTCAGGAAGGTAGGTACAGTAAAGAGTATGTAGTGTAAGTGAGTTAGTAAGTTTAAATGAGTTTAGAGTTTTTTGTTAAGGTAGTAGTTAGAAGTAGTTAAGAAAGAGAGTAAAGCAGAGAACACAGTTTAGAGAGTGTTAAGAAGAGCAGAGGAGAAAAAAGAGTCGAAAAAAAAAATAAGAGAAAGTACAGAGTATGTAGTAAGTTAGAAAGAAGAGTTAGAGTTTAAAGGAAAGAGAAAAGTAGCGAGTTGAGCAAAAGCGGAAAGTTAGGTAGAGTTAGTAGAGATAGAATGTAGTAATAGTACCCGAGAAAGTCAAGAAACCAAAAAAAAAGAAGAAGGTAAGAAGGAGGGTGAGAGTTTAGTAAGTAAGTAAAGTAAGAGAGGTTAATAGAAAAAAGTAATAGTATAGAGAGGAGAAGGAAGAAGATTTAAGAAGTAGAAGAGTAGTAGAGTAGTTATGATGAGTTTGAAATTAGTTAAGAGTGATAGAGGTACGAAGTTAAGGGTTAATAGGAACCTAAAATGTAAGAGACAGTAGTAAGAAAAGAGAAGGAGAAGTAAGAGAGATGTAGAGGAGAAGTAGTAAAGTAGCAGCAGAACAAGTAGTTGATAAATAAGAGAGAAAAAGTAGTAGAAGAGTAGTAAGTAGTATGAAAGTAAGAACGCAAGAAGTTTCAGTAGAGGAGTAGTAGAAAGAGTAGAGAGTAAGTAGAAGTAGTAAAAAAAAGAGTAAGTTGAGTAGATGAGCGTAGAGTGAAAGTAGCAAGCAAAGAGTACTAGGATAGAGTAGAGAGTAGGAATAGTAGAAGTGAGAGAAGTTAGCCTAAGTAGAAAGTAGTAAAAGCGAGTTATAAGTAGAGTAAAGTGGAAGTAAGAGAGTTTAAATAGGAGAGTTAGAGAGCAGTAAAAGAGAAAAAGTAGTTAAAAGGTAAAGTAGTTAAGTAAGAGAGAGAACAAGAGAAAGAAGAAGCAGTAGTAAAGAGTGATGAGAGAAGAGAGAGCAGAGAAGGTAGTAAATAGTTAGAGGGAAAAAAGAAAGTAAGAGCAAGAGTCAAAAAGGTAGTAAGAAGGAGTAAATATGTAAATAGTAAAAGAAAAAGAGTAAGAAGAGGTAGGTAAGTAAGAGTAGAGCTAGAAGTTAAGTAAGAGCAAGTTATAGTATAAAAATATGTAAAAAAGTAATAGTAGAGAAGTAAGGAGTAGAGATAGTCAAAGAGAGAAATAGTAAGTAAAGAAGTGTTTAAGTTAAGTAAATTTACAAGTAGGAGTTTTCTTTTGTTAAAAAGGGAGAAGTCGTAGAGTTCAGTAGAAATGAGTAGTACACAGGAAAAAAGAAGAAAACTAGAGTAAACAGGATATAGGAACGATAGGGTGTAGAACAAGAGGAGAATGAGAGAGAAAAAAAAGTTAGGTTAGAGTGAGAGAAAGAGGGTAAGAAATAGAAAGTAGTTTAAGTTCAATAGAGTGTAAGTAGAAGAAGGAGAAGAGAAAAGAAAAGTAGAGTTGAAGATTAGGGAGATGAAGTTGTAGTAGTTAAGAGTAAGAGTAAATAGTAAGAGAAGTGTAGCAGTTAGTTAAGAGAAGGAAAGAAGGAGAAGAGTTACGAGTAATAGTAAGAAAGTTCAAGTAAAAAAAAGTAAGAAGTATGAAAAGGAGAGTCAGTAAAGAGTTTAAGTTTTAGAAAAAGGACTAAGTAGTAAAGAGAAAAGTTAGAAAATGGGTATGAGAGAAGAAAGAAGAGTCCGTTCAGAAAGTAAAGAAGAAGAGAGAGAACGAAGAGGAGTAAGAAGTAGTAAAGAATAGAATAGTAGAAGAGGAGAGAGTAAGAAGAGTGAAAGAGAATAGTAAGGAGAGAGAGAGGTAGAGAGTAAGAAGTAGTTTTAGAATTAGTAGTTAAGTTGAAGAAAGTTGTGTAAGATAGAGAAAAGAGTTAGTAGAGTAGAAAGTTAGTAGAAGAATATAGGAAGAAGTAGCAAAAAGAAAAGGAGAAAGTTTGAAAAATAGTTAGAGAAGTCAGCAAAGTAGGTAAGTAAAAAAAGAAACAAGAGAAAACGAAGAAGTAAGTAGTAAGAAAGAGAGTAAGTTATAGTAGGAAGAGAGAGTCTAGAAGAGAGTAACGTAGTTTAGGTTAAGTTCTACAAAAACAAAAAGTGAGAGAGAAGAGTGATACAGGAAAAGATAGAAGTAGTAAGTTAAAAAAGAGAGAAGTGAACGGAAAGGAGAATGTAGAGAGAAGTTAGGTAGAAGTAGAGTAGTTAGGTTAGGAAAAAGGTAAGTTAAAGAGAGAAAAAAGAGAATGGAGAGTGGAGTCAGAGAAAGTAGTTTAGTAGTTCTAGAATGAGTAGTTTAAGAGTTTACGAGAAGTAAATACAAAGAAAGAAAGTAGTAGTAAATAAGAGAGAAGAGAGAAAGAGTTTTAAATACTATAGTAGTAGTAGAAGAGTGAAAAAAAGTAACAGGAGCTCAGTAAAAAAAATGAAAGTTTAAAAGAGAAGAGTAAGAGTTAGAAAGAGAGAAGAGTACAGAGAGAACGGGAATAGTAGTCTGATGATTGTAGAAAGAGTAAGACAGGAAGAGGGGGGTAATGTAGGAGAAGTTAAGTTATAAGTACAAAGGTGTATAGTAAGTTAGTAATGAAAGTAGAGTAAAGAAGAGTAGAAGAGTTGTTTAGTACAGACAGTTAGATAAGAGAAAAAACAGTAGTAAGAGAGAAGAAAGTAGTAAGGAAGAGTACAGTAGAAGTTTAAGTAGAGTTTAGAAAGAGGAAAGAGTGATAGTTTAAGAATGGAAGTTTTAAAGTGTGAAAGTACAACGGTAAGAAGGAGAAGTTTTAGGAGTTAGTAAGATTCAGAAGAGTTAGAAAAGGAAAGTAGTAGGTAGGGTTAGTAAAAACGAGTTAGAAGATAGTTAATAAGAGTAGTAAAGTAGTTGAGACAAGTGAAAAGAAGAAATTGAGTTCACAGTAAAGTTTAAGTTTACAAAGGTAGCAGAAAGAGTGAGATAGGAAAAAAGGAAAAAGGGGGTTTTGGAAGAAGAGAAGTAGTTGTAGATAAAGAGAGAGTTAGTAAAAACAGAAAGTAGTTAGAGGTAGGTTAGTAGTCAGTAGTATGAGATACGAACCAGAGTAGTAGAAAGAGTGGTAGAAGTAAAAGTCGAATAAGTTTAATAGAGCAAGTGAAGAGTCAAGTTAAGTATGAAAGTAGAAGAGAGTAAGACAAAGTTGTAGTTGTTTAATGTAGTTTAGAGAAGTAGTTAAGTCAAGTTAGTGAATGAAAGAGAGTAAGACATAGAGAGTAAAATGAGTGAGTAAAGAGGTAGGAAAAAGTTTTAATGTTAAAACGTAATGAAGTGTAAAGTTTAGATCATGTAGTTAAAAAGTACAGAGACCGAGTCAAAGGCTATAACGGAGTAGTAGAGTGATGAAAAAGATAGTAGTGTGTTAAAGAGTTAGTAGAGACGACATATAGTTAGAGAAAGTTAGGAGAGAGACAAGTAGGGAAAGTTAAAAAAGAGAAGTAAAGTAGTTAAGTTAGTAGAAAGAGTCAGTAGGCAGAAGTAAAGAGAATAAGAGTAAGAATAAGACGAAATAAGGAAGTATAGAAGTTAGAAGGAAGAAGTTTGAAAAGAGTAGAAGTAAATAAAGAAGAAGAAGAAAAAAGGAAGTCAGAGAAAGGTTAGTAAATAAGAAAGTAAAGAGAATAGGTAAAAAAAAAGTATGAGTCAGAAAAGTAAAGTATGGAGAGGTAGAGTAGTTGACGAAGATAGTTTATGTTAGTAGGGTTAAAACAGAGACAAAACAAGCATGACAAAGTAAAGAGAGAAGTAAGTAGAGTTAAGGGAAAGCAGAGAAGTAGATGTAAGTGCAAAGATTGTTAGTTAGTTAAAATAAGAATGAGCTGAAAGTAAGAGTAACGTTAAAGAGAAAGTAAGAGAAGCTGGAAGACAGTCAAGAGAAAGTTAGAGTAGGTAAGGAGAGTAGAACAAAATGGGGTAGAGTTGTAATCGTAGTAAAAGGTTGAGAGAAGGAGTGAGGAGAGAGTAAAGTTAGTTAGTAAAAAAAGTAAGACAGAGAGTAAGAGTTAGAGAGGAGGAAAGTTAATAGAAGAGCATGTGTAAGAAAATATAATAGAGAAAAAAGAAGAAGTTAGTCATACCAAGTAAAAAGAAGAAAAGAAAAGGGAGAACATGTTAAGTTAGAAGTAAAAGAAGTAGAGAAGAAGAGAAACAAAAGGAAAAGTAAAAGAGTAAATGTTAAAAGATAGGAAGAGGAGTAGTAAGTAAAAGTAGACAAAAGTAGTATAAGAAAGAAGTCAGGAACTAAGTTATAGAGTTAGTAAAGACAAGAGAAATCGAGAGAGTTGACAAGTAAAGAGTAAGTAGAGGTAGAGAGTAGAAGGTAGCAAAAGAAAGAAGTTTAAATAGTTAGCATGTTTAAGGAGAAGAGAAGAAGGAGTAAATGTTAGTAGAGTTTGTAGAGAGAGTAGTGTAAAAAGAAGTAGAAAAGTAGTTTAGTTAAGGTAAAGTTAGTAGAGAGTTTAAAGTAAAGATAAAAAGAAGTAAAGATAGTAGTAAAGTAAAAGAAAAGTAAGTAACAGAGAAATATTATAAGTAGTACAGTAGTAGTAGAGAAGAGAGAAGTAAAAGCTAGTATAAGAGAAAAGAGTAGAGACCAAGAAGACAGTTAGGTTAAGAACATGATGAGAATGGAAATAGAGAGTAGTTAGGAGAAGGGAGTAAAAGCGTAGGTAGAAAGTCCTGTAGCAGTTAAAGAGTTGTTAAGAGAATAATAGTTTAAGTAAAGACAGAAGTGAGATAGAAGAGAGTTATTAGTAAGGAGAAGTTAGAGGATAGAGAGGAGTAAGTAGAAGTTAGAGACGAGAGAAAGTAAGAAAACAAGATAAGTAAGAAGAACAAGTAAGGTAAAGTATGAAAAGTTAAAGTAATGAGATGTAGAGGTACGAATGTAGTCAGTTAGCAAGTTTAGGTAGACAGCCAGATAGTAGAAGCAGGGGGAGTGTTAGAAGAGAAAGTAATTAAGAAGAAGACAAGAGATCGTTAAAAGAAGCTAAGAAGTAAATGTTTAAATGAGAGAACAGACGATAAGTTTAGAGAGTAGATAGTTAAGAGAGAAGATACAAAGTTTAGTATGAGAAAAAGTAAGTAGTAGTACCAAGTCAAAGTGTAAGTTAAAGAGGAAAAGTTAGTAGGGAAAAGTAAACGTAGTTAAAGAAATGAGAGACGAAGTAATAGATGGTCAGAGTTAACAGAGTAGTTGTAGTAGTATGAGAAAAGTCAAAGAACGAAGAGTTAAGGTGTAGTGGTAGAGATAGAAAGAGAGTAGGTAGAGTAGTAGTTGAGTAGAGCGAGGAGTGGAGAGCAAAGAAACACTGTAATGAGCGAAGAAGACCAAAGTTACGAGTAGTATAGTAGTAGTTAAGAGACGAAGAAAGTCAAAGAAAGAAGAAGCAAGACACAAGAAATAAAGAAGAGAAAAAGAGAGTATTGTTAGTTGAGTAAGTTTAAGAGTAAGAGTTAAGTAAGGTAAAGTAGTAGTAGTAGCCAGTGTAGAGTGGAATAGATAAGAAGAAGTAAACAGAAGAGCAGTGTTTAAGAGTAAAGGTAGTAGAGAGAAGAAATTAAGTTTAGAGTAAGCAAGAAAGTAGAGTTAGAGAGAGTACAGTTTAAGAATAAAAAAAGTCAGGTAAGAGTTAAAAATAAAAGACAGTTAACAGTAGAGCACGATGAGAAGTCAAAGTTAGAAGATGTAAAAAGACAAAGTGATAGAAGTAGTTAGAAACAGAAAGAAGTAGTCGAAAAGGTTTAGAAGCAGTTGAAGAACAGAAGTTTAAGAAAAAAAAGTAAAGTTAAAGTAGAGTAAGAGTAGAGAGAGAAGAGAGAGAGTTAAGTAAAAGTTAAAGTAAAAAGAAAATTCAAGTTTAGTTAAGAAAGAGTGTAAATAGTTAAAAAAAAGTAAAGTAGAGTCAGAAATCAATTGAGTACGTAAGTAAGTTGAAGGACGTAGAGTCAGGTAAGTTGATGGTAGAGTAAGAAAGACAGAGGTTAACTCGTTTAAGGAGAAGTTAGAGTTAGAAAGTAAGGAAAGAAAAGAGCAAAGTAGAGTCCCAAGTTAGAGTAGTAAGAGTAAAAGTAGGGAAGTAAAAAGACAGTTAAGAGAAGTGAGAGTTAGACTGTAAGTTAGTGTGAGTTGGTATGTAGTACAGACGAAAAAGTTTAGTTAAGTTAGAAAGTATAGAGTCAGTAGAAGACAGAAAAAAAAGAGAGTAAGTAAAAAAAAAAAAAGAATTAGTTAGTTAAGAGATAAGTAGTTATAGCCAAAAGAGATGTAGTAAAGAAGAAAGAAGTAACAAGAGAAAAGTAGTAGAGAAAGTTAGACAGGAACGTTGAAGAGTAGTATAAAGAAATGAAAAGTTTAGCGAAAAGAGCAGTTAATGGAAGAGTTAGTTAGTTATGTGAAAGAGAGTTAAACCAGAAGAAAGTAGTAGAAATAGAGGAGAGAGAGTAGGTTAGAGTAAGTAGAGTAAGTCAAACAGAGTAAGTAGTAAAAGAGAGCTAGTAGAAGGGTTAAAAAAGAAGAGAGTTAAAGTGAAGTAGTGTAAAGAAGAAGTAATAGAGTCACGTCAAGGTTAAAAGAAAAAGAGAGAAAAGGATATTTTGAAAGAGAGCAGTAGAAGAAGGATGTAAGAAAAATAAAGATAAGTTGAGTTAGCAAGTTAAGTTAGAGTTAGGTTTAGAGAAGATGTGATGGAAGTAGGGAGAGAATAGTTTTAGTTTAGAACGTTAGTAAAGTGTATTAAGTAGTCAGAGTAGAGAAGTAGACGAGTACGAAAGAAGTAGTTGGGAAACAAGAAGAGGCAGTAAACATAGTAGTTACGGTAGTAGTAATTTATAGGGTAGTACAAAGGTGAGTAGCAAGAAATACGTAGTTAAAAGAAAAAAGCAAAAGAGACAGTTTAACGAGTAGATAGTAGGTATAAGAGTAAAAGAAAAAGTTTTAGAAAAGTAAGAAGATTAAATAAAAAGAAAGTTAGAGTAGTAGAGAGTTAAGAGAAACGTAAGGAGAAAGAGAAAGTAGTTAGAGTTGTGAGCAGTTTATAGTTAATAGCAGAATTAATAAAAGAAGAAGAGAGAATAATGAGAGTAATAGTAGTTTTAAGGAGAGAAGTTAAGTTAGGTAGTAAGAGTAGAAAGTAGAAGGTAGGAAGTTGTAGTGTTATGTGTTAGTAGAGTGTTAGTTAAGTATGAGTTAGTAGAAAAGTAGATAAGTAGAAGAGAGTAAGTTAAAAAGAAAGAGAAGATTAAGCGAGAAAGACAAAGTAGAGAGTTGTAGTCAGAGTTAAGTAAGATGTAGGTAAGTTAAGTTTCAGAATTAGACAAAGTAAAGTTAGACGAAGTTAGAGAGTTAGTTAGAGAATGAGAGATGAAGCAGAAAGAAAATGTAAGTTATAGTAGTAGAGAAGAGAGTAGACAGTAGTAAATGAAGTAAGTTAGTAAGAAGAGTAAGAAAGAACTAGTAAAAGAGTTAGTTAAGCAGTAAGATAAGTTAAAGTCTAGAACAGAGGGAGAAAAGGAGTACGAGAGAAGCAAAGAAGTAAAAAAAGGGGTGAGCAATTGAGAGAGTAGTAGTAGAGAAGCTTTAGTTTGGTAGTTTAAGTTGAGAAGTAGTAAGTTTAGTAACAGAAGTTAAGTAGAAGTAAAGAGTTAGTTATAGAGTTTTTGTGTAAGAAAATGAGTTAGTTTAGGTAGTAGTAAGAAGAAGGAAAAGTTTAGAGGAGAAAGAAGAGAAAGTAAGTAGGAGAGAAGTTAGATAAAAAAGGAGCAAGTAAGCAAAGTTGAATGGTTAAAGAGTTAGTTTGTAGAGTAAAGAGAGGTAGAGAGTAAGAAAAAAGAGAGCAGAGAAGTTGTTGTAGTAAAAGTTTAGTGTAAAGACAGTAGAGAAAAAGATAGTAGATACAGAAAAGCTTATGGAAAAGTAGAGTAGTTAGTAAGTAAAAGTAGTAGAGAATAAATAATGAGGAAAGTTAGTTAGTAATGTAAGTTAAGAGAGTTTACAGTAAGAAGGAGTGAAAAGAGTAAAGAAGAGAGAAGATAATAAAGTTAAGTAGAAGAGGTAGATAGTTCACGTGTCACACAGAGTAACAGTAAGTGGTAGAAAGGTAAAAAAGTTTAGAAGTAGGAAAGTTCACAGAAGAAAGCAGAAGAGAGTGAAATAAAGTTAAAATAGTATAGTTTTAGATAAGAAGTAGTAAAAAGAAGAGTTTAAAGAAGAGTAGTAAAAGAGAGAGTAGTGAGAGTCAGTAGTAGCGTAAGTCAAAAAAAAGAAAAAGCAAAAGACCAGTAGAGTTAGTAGTGATAAGAGAGTTTTAGATAGTAAAGTAGCAGGAGGGGAGTAAAGGAGTAGGAGTAGAGTAGAGTATTATAGTTAGTAATGATGGTAGTAGAAAAGGAAGTTTAAGAGTATGAGGAAAAAGTATACGTTAGAGAAAGAGTTCAAGACAAAGAAGAAAAAGAGTAGCGTCAGAGTGAGTATAGTAAGATGATAGAAAAAAAAGTAGTAGTAAGTAGTAGTATAGGAAGAACTAAAAAGTTAAAAGTTTAAGAGCAGAGTAAAGTAGAGAAAAACAGAAGTCAGAAAGTAGGTATAAGAGGTCAAGGAAGGAGAGTGTAGTAAAAAAAGTAGAGTAGAAGAGAGAGGACGAAATAAGGTAAACGGTAAAGAGTTAAGTGAAGCAAATCAAAAAAGAACGAGAGTATAGAAATCAGAGTTAAGAGGAAGTGTAGCAGGGAGTAAAAGAAGTTAGCAAAAGAGAGAGTTAAGTAAGTTATGGGGGGAGGAGTAGAAGAGTAAGTTAGAAGTAGTAGTTAGTAAAAGACAGTACAGAGTAGAAGTAGTTAGAGAGTAGAAAGAGTGAAAAGAAGACAGAAGAGTATAAGTAGGTAAAGAAGTAGAGTATAAACAAGAAGTTTAGATGAAGAAAGATGAATAACAAAGAGAAGACGAGTAGAAAGTTAGGTTAGTAGAAGTAGTAATTCAAAGTAGCAGATGAACAGTTAGGTTAAAGCCAGAGTAGAAGTCAGGAGTAGTAAGTTAGAAGAGTGAAGTTAAGTAAGTAAAAAAAGAAAAGTAAGTAAAGATGTAGACCAGAGTAGTTAGAAGAGTAAGAGTAGTAAGGAAGAGCAGAGAGTTTAGTAGAGTAAGCGTTTAAGTAGAAGAGAACGTTTTAGAGTAGGTTAGTTTAGTTAAGAAAAAGGAAGGAAAGTCAGAAAAACAGAAGTCACAGTGTTAGAGTAAGTAGTAGAGGTTGTAAAAAAGTAGAGAAGAAAAGTTTAGTAAAAAGTAAGGGTTAGAAAGAAAGTTTATAGAGAGTAGGAAGTAGAGTACAAGAGTAACTAAAAAGGAAGAAAAGAACGAAAGTATAGTAGGAGTAAAGGTAGTAAGTGTAATGAAGAGAGAGTAGAGTTAGAAGAGTAGAAAGTGTAAGTACGTAGTAGGAAGAGAAGTATGTAGTAAGAGGATTAGTAAGACTATGAAGCATAGGTAGGTAGTAGTGAGACAGTAATGACAGAAAAGTTAAAGAGAATGTAAAGAGGCAGTTAGTAGTAAAAGGAACGTTAAAAGAGTACAGAGTAAAAAGAGAAGTAAGTAAGGTAGAGAGTTAAGGTAGAGAAAAAGAAGTTTAAATGAGAGTTAAATGTAAAAGGAGTAACGTAAGTAAAGTTAGTTAGATGAGGAGAAAAGAGAAGAGTAGTACAATGTAATAGTAGGAGTATAGAGCAGTTAGGAGAAGAGTTAGGAGACGAAGGAGAGTATAAGAATAAAAGTAGGAGTAAGATATAAAGAGGTAAAGACAAGAAAGAAGAGGAAGAAGAGAGAGTAGAGTAAGTAGTACAGAGTAAGTGTTAGTATGAGTAGTAGTCAAAGAAGAAGATATGAAAAGACGAAGTTAAGTATAAAAGTAAGAGAAGAGTACAAGAAGTAGCTAGTAATAGTAGTTGAGTAGAAAAGTTGAAGGAAGATTTAGTAAGGAGACTACAGTATGAAAAAGAGTTTACATAAGGAGAAGTAGTAAATAAGGTTAGGTCAGAGGTTAGATGAGTAGAGTAATGAATAGAAGACAGTAGAGTAGAAAGGAACAAGTCAGAAGGTTTTAAGAAGAATAAAGAAAAGAAGAGTACACAGGTTAATGAAAGTTAAGAGACGAGTAGTTAAGTTAAAAAAAAAGGGTTTTTTAAAAGGGGGTTGAAGAGGAGCAGATAGAATAAGAGAAACCAGTAGAGGTAGAGTAGAGAAGGTAGAGCAACAGAAAAAAAGAGTTAAGTATGAGTAGTAAAAAATGTAGTAGCAACACTAGCAGAGAGGTAAGTAAAATTAAGTGAAAAGAAAAGAGTTGTAGAGAACAGTAGAGAGTAAAAGGGGAGAGTAGAGTAGAGACAGAGAAGGTAGATTAAGCAGAAGTAGAGAGAGCAGTAGAGTGAAGAAGATGAGAAGTAGAAAAGGAATAAAGTAGCAGAAGGTAAGAAAGAAAGAGATAGAACAGTCAGGGGGTTAGTAGTTAAAACATGAATTAGTAGTTAGATAGAAATGAGAGAGCTAAGAGTAAGAGAAAGTAGAGTAAGCGTAGTAAGAGACAGAGTAGAGACAGAGAGTTAGAAGAGTGTAGATGCAGGGTTTTTAAAAAAGAGTAAGAAGGTAGAGAAAATGCAAAAAGTAGTCAAAAGGAGAGAGTAGTCAGTAAGCGTTTAAAGAGCAAAGAAGTAAGTACGGAGAAGTAGAGTAGTAGAGATAGTAGAGTAAGTTTTTAGTTTTGTCTAAAGTAGACAAAAGGTGAGAGTAAGTAAGTAAGTAAGAGACAGTAAAAGAGCGAGAAAGTGGTGTTAATAAGTAAAAGTAAGTAGTTAGAGAGTGAAATAAGAAGAGAATAAGGTAGTTAAGAGTAAGAGAGTAGTTAAGGAGTAAGTTTAAGAGAGAAGGAAAACAAGAAAGTGGACGAAGTAAAAGAGAATGAGTAGAGTAGTTAGAGTACCGGAGTCAAGAAGAAGAAAGTAAGGTTAGAAGAAGAAAAAGAAAGTAAGAGTCAGTTAAGAAGTAAGTAAGAGTACGTAAAAACGAATGATAGAGAGTTCATAGTTAAGAAGAAGAGAAACGTAAGTATAGAGGTAAGAAAGAGGGAGGGTAGGGGAAGTTAGAAGAGAAGAAGAAGAGTAGGAGACAAGAAGGAAGTACAGTAGTATGAAAAGAGTTAGTTGTAAGGATAGAAATAAGAGAGTAGAAGAAGTAAGAAAATAAGTTAAGTAAAAGAAAGTTAAGTAAAGAAGGAGAGGTAGTTAATAAGTTAGAGTAGAGAGAGCGAAAAGTTGTTAGAGTACAAAAGAGAAGAAAGAGTTAGGAAGAGAAGAAGGTAAAAGAAGAGAAGAGAGAATGTTAAAAGTAGAGTAGTAGAAGTAAAAGACAACAAGTAGTATCGTTACAGAGAGAAGAAAGTTACAGTTAGCAGTTAAGAGGTGCAAGACGTAAAGTTAAAGAGTTAAGAGAAAACGATGAAAAAAGGATAACGTAGAGATAAGTAGAAAGTTAGTAAGTAAGTAGAGAAGTCAAAGTACTGTACAAAGAGAAAGTAGTAAAAAGTCAAGTAGTAAAGAGAGAGAGAGATGAGAAGTTAGAGAAGGAGAAGAGAGTTAGAAAGAAGTAAGAATGGAAGCAGTTAGAGTAGAGTAGAAGAAAAAAGACGATAAGTTAGTAGGTAAAACACGAGTAGAAGGTAGAAGTCAGAAGTAGTAAAAGTTTTGTAAGCGTAGTTAAGAGTAGGAGAAAAAGAGAGAAGTTAGTAGAGAGAAGAACTGAGCAAAGAAAGTAAAGTAAGTGAGAGAGAAAAAACAGGAAAAACGTAGTAAGTAGAAAAAAGGAATGTAAGAGTGAAGTAGTTAGAGAGTAAGTTTAGCAGAAAGGTAAGTAGTTAAGTAGTAGAAGAGTGAAGTAAGTAGTAGAAGTTTGTAAGTAGTAGTTAGTAGATAAAGAGTTTAAAAGGATGTTAGTAAGAGAGCTGTAGTAAAAGAAACAGATTAAGAAGTAAAGATCGAGGTTGTGAGAGTAGAGGTGGTAAGTTAAAAGAGTAAGTATAAAAGTACGAGGTAAGTTTAAAGTAAAGTTTAGTAAGTAAAGATGAGAAGAAAATGTAAGAAGAGATAGAGTACGAGAGAAGGTAAGTAAGCACAGTTAAGAATAAGAGTCAAGAGAGTAAAGAGTAGGAAACAGAAGAGTTAAGAGTATAAGTAAAGTAGAGAAAGTAGTAAGAGGTTAAGTAAAAGGAAGAAGAGTAGAGAGTAGTGTAGACAGGTAAGAGAAGTAAGTATTAGAGAGTAGTCCATAGAAAGGAGAGAAAGTCAAAAGACAAAGAGTAAGAGTTAGTAAGTAGTAGTAGTTAAATAGAGAGTAAAAGATAAATAGTAATAAAAGAGAAAATGTTCAGGCGGTAGTAAGAAGATAAAGTTAAGTAGAGGTCAGATAGTTAAGAGCACAGTATAGAGTTAAAGAGAGTAAGAGAGAGAGAATATATACAAAAGGGGTTAGTAGATAGAAGTAATGGTGTAGTGTAGAGTAGTAAGTAGATATAAGTAAAACACGCAAAGAAAGAGTTATAAGAAGATACAGTTAAGAAAGAGAGAAGTTAGAGTTAGTAAGTAGAGACAGATAGAAGTAGAGAGGAAGTAAGTTAGAGTAAGAATAGTAGAATAAAAGTTGAGTATAGGAATAAAAAAGGGTTAGTAGTTAAAGACAAGTAGTAGGTAGACAGTAAAAGAAAGAAGATGAGTAAGAAAGAGTAAGTGACACAAAAAAGAAAAAAGTAGAGTAGTAGAAAAGAAAGTTTAGGTAGTTACAGTAAGTGGTGAAGAAATAGTAGAGAAAGAGTTTAGGAAAGAGAGTTTAGTTAGGAGAAAATAAGTAGAGAAGGTAAGAACGAGTAGTACATAAACAAGAGAAGAAAAAACAGGAGAGAAGACAAAAGTTTTCAGCGTTAAGAGTAAAGAAAGAAGAAAGTTAGGTTGTAAGAGAGAAGTTTTGTAGTAGTAGAAGTGAGTTATATAGTAGTAGTTAAAGAAGACGGAGTGCAGGTTCCAGCAGAAGAAGTAAAAGAAGAGTAAAAAGGTTAAAAGAGAAAAATGTAGTAGAGAATGTAAAAAGCTTTAAAAGTAGAATGGAAAGAGTAAGTAAAGTAGAGTAGTAGAAAGTTAAGATAGAGAGGAGGAAAGAGAATAGTAAGTTAGAAGAAGTAAGAAGTAGGCAGAGAGAAAAGTAAGAAGAAGTTCATGTCAGAAGTAAGTAAAAGTAGTACAGGTAGAGAAGTATAGAATGTAAAAGTTAAAGAAGTTAAGCAGAAGCGAGAAGTAAGAGGAGGAAGAGAGTAAGTTAGAGAGAGAGGTAGGAAGAGTTTAAGAGTAGTTAGAGAAGAAAGTAGTAGCAGTGAGTAGTAGTAAGTCAGAAGAGAAAGAAGTAGTATCATAGTAAGAAAAGTACGTAAGTTAAGTAAGTAGAAGGTTAAGTTAAGTAGTAGCAGTAAAAAGGTTAGAAGGTAATAAGAAAAGACAAAGCTAAGAAAGACAGGTTAAGTTTGTAAAGAACAGAAGAGATGAAGTAGTAGAAGTAGTAAAGAAGTAGGGGGTAAGTTTCAAAGTATGAGTAGTTAGTTGAGTACAGAGTTTAAAAGAGAGGAGTATAGAAGAAAAGAAGTTAGTTGAAGGAAGAAAAAAGACAAGTTTAAGAAGTAAAAAAAGTATAAAGTAGAAAGTAGGAAAGCAGAGCGAAAAGTTTTAGTGAGTAGAGTGTCAAGAAGGATAGTAAGTAAGAGGAAAAGGTAATAGAGAGAGTTAAAAATAGGTAACGTAAAAGAGTAAGTACAGACAGAGAGAAGAAAGTAAAGTTAAGTTAGTACAGGAGAGTTGTTAGGTAAAGAGAGTACAGACTGTAAGTAAGTAGTAGTACGATGTTTTAAGCAGACAAGAGATGCTAGTTGTAAAAGAAAATGTCAAAGGAGGTAGAGCAAGTAGAAAGTACAAGTTAACGAAGAGTTGAGAGTATAAGAAGAGAAAAGTTAGAGCAAGTAGAAGGTTAAAAGTTATAAGAGAAGAGTTCAGAGTAATAGAGGAGAGAAAAAAAGAGACAGCGTTTTAAAGTAACAAGAGTAGAAGAAGAAAGTAGAAGAAGAGAAGGAGTAAAGCAAGTCCAACAGATGAAGGTAAAGGTTATGTAGTAGTGAGTTTCAGATGAGTAAGTCATAAAGAAGGTAGTGTTGTACAAGACAAAAGAAAGAAAGTAAGAGTAAGTAGAAGTAGTAGAAGAAGATCTATAGAGAGACGAAGTAGTAGAGTAGTAAGTAGTAGAGTAGAATAGAGAGTAAGTGAAAAAGTAAGAGCTTAAATAAATGAGTAAATGAGAAAGAGAAGGTTTAGTAGTAGAGATGTAAACGAAAAAGTAGAGTTAAAAAAGAGACGTAGTAGAAGAAAAAGTTTAGTTCAGTAATAGAGAGTAAGAAGAAATAGAGCTTAGTCAGAAGTAAGTAAAGGTTAAGAACGCACACAGCGAGAAGATAGAGATCAAAGTTAAAGAAAGAGGGTTTTAAAGTAGTTAGCAGACATAAAGGAATAACGGTACAGTTAAGAGAGTTAGTAAGGTATAGAGCAAAAGAGTGTAGAGTATGTAAGAGAGAGTAGTAGTAATAAGTAGTAAGTAGAGAGAAAATGATAGAGAGCAGAGTAGTTAAGTAAAGTATGTAGTTAGAGGGTAGTAGAGCAATGAATCGAAAAAAGAGAGAGCAAAAAAGATGAGAAGTAAAGAGAAGTGTCAGGAAGCAGGAGTAGTGTTAAAGAAGTCAAGAAAAGTAAACAGAAGTTAGTAAGAGAAAGAGTAGAGAGTTAGTCAGGGGGTAGAAGTCAAGTCAAAACAGAGTTAAGAGATAACAGTAAACAGAGTAAGTGAGAGGAAAAGGGAAGTTTTAGAGAGATGGGTAGTAGTAAGAAGGAGTAACCAACGAAGAAGTTTAAGAGTAATAGTAGTAGAAGAGTAATTTATAAGTTCGTTAGAAGTAAGTAGAGGTAAGCACAGTAAAGTAGTTCGTTAGTAAAGTAGTTAGGTAAGAGAAAAGTTCACAGAGAAGAGAGAAGTAAGAGACGAGTTAGTAGAGAAAAGGTTTTTGTAAAGAACTAAAAGGCAAAGTAAAAAGTTAAACAAGTCAAGAGAGAAGAAAAGGTAGTACAGGTAAAAAGAGAGAGAGTTAGTGAGGTCAAGAGAGCAGAAAATGAGAGAGAGAAGTTAAGAATAAAAAAAAAGTAGTAGATAACATGAGAAAAAAAAGTTAGAGAGTAAAAGTTTCGGTAAGAGCAAAGTAGAGTCAAAGAGTTAGAGTAGTATTAGGAGAGTAGAGTCAGTAAAAGAAGTGAAGTGAACAAGTTAACGGAGAGAGAATACAGAGTAAGAGTAGCAGAAGAAGGTAGTCAATAAGTTTAGAAGTTCATGCGTAAAGAGAGAGAAAGTAGAGAAGTGTTAGTGTAATAGAAGCAGAGTAAGTTAGTAGTTAGAGTTAGACAGAAAAAACAGAGTAAGAGTTAGTCAGTAGAGAACAAGAGAAGGAAGCTAGTGTTCAGGTTAGAGTACAGACAGTAGAGTAAAGAGCAAAAGAGACAAAGAGTTAGAGTAAGATAGCGTTAGTTAGTAGAAAAGATTAGAAGAAACAGAAAGGGGATGAGTTGGAGTAGAGAAAGTAGAAGTTAAAAAAGAGTAGAGAGTTAAAAAGTTAGTCACGAAGTTAAAAACGAGTAACAACAAAAGAAGGAGAGTAGTAGTCAAGAAGTAAAGGTAGTAAGTAGTAAAAAAGTGAAAGAGGAGGTAGAGAGTGAGAACATGAGAGAGAGAACGTTTAGAAAGAAAAGTTATAGCATAAAAGAGGAGAAGAGTAGTCAATGGCTTAAGTAGAGAACAGTAGAGAAGTAGAAGAGTAGATGTAGAGTAAAGAAAAAGAATTTAGTAGTAGAGAAAGTAAGAGAAGGGAGAGCATCGAGTAGAGAAGAAAGTAGAATGAGTAAGAGAGAGAAGTAGAGTAGCGAGAAAAAAAACAGTAGAAAGTACAAAACAGAAGAAGTTAATAAGATAAGTAGAAAAGAGGAAAGTTGAGAGAGTTGAAGAAAGTAGAGAATGAGTTCGAGAGAAGAAAACCAAGATAGAGAGTAAGGAAAAGAAAGAGGTTTCAGACAGTAGAGAGAGTAGAGAGAAAGAGAGAGAGATGAGAGAGAAAGTAGAAAGAGATAGGAAAGTTGACAAAGAGAAGAAGAAGATACGTAGGAGAAAGTTAAGAGTTGCAAAGAAGGTTAAGTAAGTAGTTAGTTTGTAGTTGAGAGATAGGTCTAACAGAGAGTTGAGTAGTGAGAGTAGTTGAAGAAGTTAGTTAGAAGAGTTAGAATGTAAGTAGTAAGTAAGAGTATAAGTTATGAAATGTTTAGGAGAAAGAAGTAGTTCGATAAAGTAGTAGTATAGAAATGTAGTAGTTTAGAGTCAAGTTTTAGAAGAGAAGAGATAAAGAAGTTAGTAGAGCGTATAAGTAGAAAGGAGTAAGTAGGTAAAAGAAAAAAAAGTAAGAGAGTAGTAGAGTTAGAGAAGGTACAAGAAAAGAAAGAGTAGAGAGCACGTAAGTTGAGTAGATAAGACAAGTAAAAAAGTAGGTACGACAAGAGTAGAAAGAGAGTTAGTAGTTAAGTCCACGACAAAGATGTAGAAAGTAACAGAAACAGTGGAGGAATAGTTAGAGTACAAAGAAGTTAAGGTTAGAAGAGACCAGAGAGTAAAAGTAAGAATAGAAGGAAAGTTAGTAGTAAGGCAGTAAAGAAAGTTAAGAAGAGTGACAAAGAAAAGAAAGAAAAGTAGATAGAGAACGAGCAAATAGTAGTAAAAGAGCCCCAGTTAGAAGTTATGACAGAAGAAGAAAGAAAAAAGAAAGTTAGAGAGTACAAAAGAGAGAAAAGAGAGAAAAGCAGAGTGTATGCAAAAGAAAGTGTAGTTACAGTTAGAAAAGAGAAGTAAGAGAAGTTACATAGAAAGAAGTAAGTAAAGAAGGTTATGAAGAGAAGAGAGGAGAAGTAGTTAAGAGAAGGAGAAGTAAGAAAAGAATAGTCCAAGTAGTAGAGGAAGATGAAGGTGTAGTAAGATGAAAGAGTATAAAATAGAGAGAGTAAAGTTGAGTGAAGGTTAAAGAGTAGTAAATCAGGAAAGTAGAAGAGTTTTAAAGAATAAGAAGAACAGTTAAATAAAGTAGTTGGGGTAGTAAGAGTAAGTAAGTAAGAAAGAGTAGAGTTTAGAAAAAGAGAAGTAGAATGTAAAAGAAATAGTGAGAAGTAGAGATGGGTTAGTAGAGAGTGTTGTAGAAAGTAGAAAGTTAAGTTAAGTTAGTATGAGAGGGGTTTGAAGTTAAGTAAAGAGGTGAAAGAGTTTTTAGAAGTTGAGTAGTTTAGAGAAGAACAGAGTAGAAGAGAAAGTAAGAAGTTAAAAGATAGAAAAAAAGTAGGTAGTAAAGGCAGTAGAGGGAGTAAGAGTAGAGAAGTATAGTTTAGCTAAATGTCAGTTAAAGAAGAGAGTAGTAGATAGTACGAGAAGTTTCAAGCAGAGAAGAAGGAGAAGAACAGTAAGACAGAAGATGAGCAAAATTGAGTAAAGTAGAGAGAGAGAGTATAGACGAGAGAGAGAAGCAAAAGTAGAAGTATAGTTAGATCGAAAGCAAGTGAAGAGTAAGTAGTAGTAGTTAGTAAAGAAGCAGTATGAAAAGAAAGAAGTCAGTTAAAAAAGAATGAGAAAGAAAGAGTTTAGTAAAGTTTAGTAGTAGAAGAGTAGAGGAGTAGAGAGAGAAGTAGTAGAGTAAAGAGAAAGAGTGTACAGAGATGAGTAAGTAGAGCGATGTAGGAAAGAAGGAGTATAGAAGAAGTACGTTTAGTAGTAGTATAGATCAGAGAGAGTAAGTAGAGTTTATGAGAGAAAAGAGAAGAGAAATGAAGACGAAAGTAAAGTTAAAAAGTAGGAAGTAGAAGTAAGGTAGTTAAGGAGTAGAGATGAGTAAAAGTAAAAAGTAGAGATAAGGTAAAGTTTAAAGTAAGATAGAAGATTAAGAGTAGAAAGTTAGAGTAATGAGGAGGTAAGTAGTAAGTATGTAAGAAGAAAGTAGAAAGAAAAACGTAGAAAGAGTTAGTGGTGTAAAAAAGAGAAAAGTGTAAAAAAGAGTAAAGAGAGTAGAAGTAAGTAAGTAAAACAAAGAAAGAGGGAGAGAGAAAGAGAGAGGTTAAGGAGATAGTTAGGAGAAAAAGTAAGTTCAGAGAGGAAAGAAGTAGAAGGAGTTAGAGTATAAAGAGTTAGCCAGAGGGAGTAACAAGTAGAGTAGTAGTAGATATAAGTTCAGTATAAGTAGTAGAGAGTAAGTTGAAGTAAAAGGAAGTAGCAAGTAGTTCATAAAAGTGAGAAAAAGTTAGTAAAAACAAGTAAAGGTTTTTAAGAAGCAGTTAGTAGTAAGTTAGAGTAATAAGTAGTAAGAAGAAGAGTTAAGTTAGAGAGAGAAGTACGTAGTAGGAAAGAGATGAGTAGCGAGATGTTAGAGTAGAAAAGAAAGAGTAAAGTAATGTAAGAGACAGAAAGAGAAAGAGTTTTAGAAAATAAAGAGAAAAGGAGTAGAGTTTAGTAATAAGAAGAAGAAGTTAAGTTACGAGCAAAGAAGCGAGAGAAAAAAGTAGATAGTAGAAGGTACACAGTAACTAAAGTAAGTTTTAGAAATAGTAAGTAAAAGAAGTATGTTTAAAGTAGTAGAGTAACCAAAGAGAAACGAATAGAGTTGCAAGAAATGTACGAGTTAGTAAGAATAGGTAGAGTTAAAACAAGAAAGTCTGGAGAAAGAATGAGGGTAGAGTTAGAAGAGTAAGTTAAGTAGAGAAGTAAGTAAGAGGTAGTAGGGTGTTAGTTAACTAAAGTTAAAAGTTGTTTGTTTTAAGAGTTAAGAGTAGTTAATAAGTTAGGTTAGTTAAGAAGAGAGAGTCAAAGACAGTAGAAGTAGAAGTAAGTAAGTTAGTAGTTAGGAGAAGTAGATAGAGGAGAAAGCAGATAAAGAAAAGGATAACGCAGTAGAGGAGCTAAAGGAGTAAGTAGAGAAAGTGGTTAGATAACGTTTTAAAGAGTAGAAAAGAAGTTAGTAGAAGAGTAGTAAGAAGAAATGATAGTTAAGAAAGAAGAGGGGTTAAGAAGGAGTGTTAGTAAAAGAAAAGAAAAAGTAAAAGACGTAGTAAAAAGAGTGTAGGTATGTAGAGTTTTAAGAAAGTCTAAAGAGAGTAGGAAAGAATAAGGAAGAAAAGTAGTTAGTTAAAGTTAGACAGTTAAGTTTTAGGAGAAAAGAGAGAGAAGAAAAGAAACGAGAAAGAGAGAAAGAGAGGAGAGAGGGATGTAAGAGTAGAGGAGATGAGAGAGAAAGCGGAAGTAGAGGAGAGTAGTAAAGAATGAAGTTAAGAAGAAGTCAAGAACGAAGTTAGCACAGCAAGAAAAAAAAGAAAAGTCAGAAACGAAGTAAGTAGAGTAGACAGAAGAGAGTAGAAAGTAGGAGTTAAAGAAAGAATCGAGAAGTTAGTAAAAGAGTTTAGCAAGAAAAAGTTAGAAACAAAGTAGTAACAGTAGACAGTAGAAAGTATTGATGAGAGAGAAAAAAATAAGAAAGAGTACAGCATAGAAGTAACAAAATATAGATTAGAGAGTTAATAGTAGTTTTAAAGAGGAAAGTAATAGAAAAAAGTAAGGTGAGAGTAGTTTTAGAGTACAAAGAAAAATATGAAGAGACAGAGAGTAGTAGGTTAGTTTAAATCGAAGAGAAGAGTGAGTAGTTAGAGGTAAGATGAAAGTAAGAGAAGTAGAGAGAAAGAAGTAAAATAGTAGTTGAGTTAGAGTATAGTTGATAGGAGAGAAGTAGCAATAAGCAGAGTCAGTTTATTAAAATGTAGTTTTAAAGTTAAGTAGAAGGTTTAAAAGTAAAAGAGAATAAGTCAGAAGTAAGAGAAAGTTATATGAGTAGTAAAAAAAGTTGTTAGAGAAGAAAAAAGAGGTTAAGACAAAGAGTTATAGAAGAGTAAGAGTAAGTAGAAAAGAAGTTAGAGTAGAAATAGAAATGGTGGCACTAAGAGAGTAGTAGTAAAGAGAGAGAAAGTTAAGAGGTTTAAAGAGCAGTGAGGGAAGAGGTTAGTAAAAAGAGAAGTAGAGTATGTAGGACGCTGCAAAAGGAGTAGAAGATAAAGAAAAAGTCACAACAAAGGTAAAGTTTTAGAGTTTAGTTAGAAAAAGAAAGAGACAACAGAAGTTAGAAGTAGTAACACAAAAAATAACAAAGTTAGAGAATAGAAGTAACTAAGAAGAAGAGAGAAAATGAGTATTAGAGAAGTTAAAGAGTGTGAAAAATAGTAGTAAAAAGAGTAGTAAGAAGTTAACAAAAGAAGTAGGAAGTAAGAGTTTAAGGAAAGAGAGTAACGTAGGAGAAAATCACCGAAGAGTAAGTGCAGGTTAGAGTAGCTAGAGATGGAAGAAGTTAGTAGTAAAGATGACAAGTTTGAGAGAGAAGGGTAGAGGAGAAGAGTTAAAAAAAAATACAAGTCCAGCCATAAGATGTAAGAATAGAGAAGTTAGAAGTTTTTAGAGAAAAAAGAGAGTAGCATGAAGTAGTAAAAAACGCAAGTAGGGGTAGTAATAGAAGGAAAGAGTAGGAAAAGTAAAGAAGAAATGAGATTATTAGAGTAAGTTCATGGAAACAAGTGAGAGTAGAAAGTGTAAAGAGTGATAAGTAGTTAGAGTGAGGAAGAGTTTTAGTAAAAGAAAGGAGTTAAGAAAAGTTAAGAAATTTTAAGTAGAAAAAAGAAGTTAAGAAAAAAGTTAGAGGCAAGTAAGTAAGAGGAGAGTTAGAGAGAAGAGAAAAGAGATAGTAAGAGGAGGAAAGTTGAAAAATAATTTGAAGAAAGAGTAAAAAAAAGGTTAGAAGTAAAGAAAAAGTTAAGAAGAGTTAGTACAAAGAAGTAAAGAGAATTTCCAAGTTTAAGAGTAAAGAAATTTTAGAAGTAGTAGAGTCTAGAGACTAGATGTTAAGGTTTGGGAGAAGGAGTAGTAAGAATAGAGTAGTTAAAGTAGTAGCAAAAGGATTTTAGAGGTAAAGTATTTGAGGTAAACAAGTTAGAGAGAAAAGGGTAGTGTTAGAAGTAAGGTATTTTGAGTAAGTAGAAAAGAGGAAGTGAAGTAAAAAAGGGTTAGGTAAGTAAAAGTACAGAGAGAGAAGTAATTAAGAAGTAGAAAAGGGAAGAAGAGTAAAAGTAAAAAGGTTGAAAAGTAGAGTAAGTTGGGATTTATAGAAAGAGTAAATGAAAAGAGTTTAAACAAGGAGCTGTAGAAGAGGAGTAAGAAGAGAGTGATTTAAAGTATAGTTGATAGGGTTTGGAGAAAGAAGAAAGATGAGAGTACGTAGAGTTAAGAGTAGTTGAGAGGAAGCAAGAGGTTATAGAGTAGTGGGGAAGTTAGTAAAACATAGAGTAAAAGTTCGAAAAGAAGCAGAGAGAGTTATGATAGAGTTGAAGCAAAAGAAGAGTAGAAGTGAAGTTAGCCCAAAATCAAAGGACAAAAGAGATAGAAGGCTAAGGAGTAGAGGTAGGTTCAAGAACAAAGGAGGAGTAAGGAAAAAGAAAGAGAAGTAAGTTAAAGAGTAAGTAGAGAGTTTAGAGAAAAGGGAGTAGTAAAAGAAGAGTGTAGTAGCAAAGAAAAAGGGTAAAAAGAAAAGGGAGGTTGGGAAGAAGAAAAAAAGAGAAGAAATAAGGAGGGGGTGTAAAAGATTAGAAGAGAGATGAAAAAGAGAAGAAGAGTAAGGTAGAGAGGTAAAGGGGAAAGGGGGAGAAAAGTAAGGTAAGAGAAGAAAAAAGTA
>JAIWJD010000093.1:0-30502 GCA_022818045.1 Neotoxoptera formosana | reverse complement strand
ATTAGAAGTTGATATCGAGTACCCTAAGCATTTACATAATAACCATAATGATTTCCCGTTTTTAAACCGAGGTTTAAACGAGAATGGTCCACTCAAATTCAAAAGTTGAGAATTTGTTAACTACTCTATCACCGAAGAAAAACTACATATTGTACAATTACAACAAATTTTAAAACATAGCGATTTCTCACGGTCATAAAGTAGTAAAAATTTCCATCGAGCCGTTATCCGCTTTTTTCCACAAATAAAAAAAAATGGATGGCGTCGTAACATTTGAAAATTCTGTAACAAAAAATGAGAGCAGAAGTAAAAAATATGAAGTTTGAAAAAATTTCTGGAAGTTGTTAATTAAGTAGTGTTTTTTTGGATAAATAATGTAAGGGAAAATGTACGAGCAAGAACTTCTATAAAACCTGGTTTTCATCAGAAGAAAAAGCGAATTGAACTATATGGTAAAAACTAGTTTTTTAAAGACAGAACTATATACTCTAAGAAATCTTCATGGCTATTCCACGCAACATAAAGGAAAGCTATTAAATTCGATAAGGGCAATTTAATTTTAGGGATTTATCAATTTTAAACGTTTTCGAAAACATTTATGTATCATTTTCATTATAATGTTATGAGGATAAAAGGTAATGGTACTAAAATTAGTTCTTTATATATCGGATACTGATTTCTCTTGATATACACTATTCCAAATCTACAAATTTTTTCAATGATTTAAAAAATGATTTATTACCATATTTTGATACATCTAATTACCCTAATAGACCATTATGTGTTTTTAAAACGAATTACATAAAAGTCCAACCAGGAGCTTTTTCAAGGATGAATATGAAAGGTAATACTTAAAGATATATCGTATCATTGACAAAAGACACGAAAAATTATTATGCGTACTAAAACTGCAAGAAACGGTACTGAGGAAAAAAAAGTGCAAAAGGTGTAAAGAATTATGTTATTGAAAAACATATGCAATTTCGATAATAGTAGTATACATTTTGGTATGTTCTGTAGTTTTACACGTTTTTTTTTTTCCCCGCGAGTAATCACTCAATTATTAAAGGGGGAATGTCTCCCATGACATTGGAAGGACCATCGAAAATGTCCTATGACACCAAATCTGCAGGGAGGATTAAAACAAGAACGTTTGTCCACACATTTGCCAGTATGTTTTAATTTTGCGTTCCTTATCCAAACACCCAAGTACGAGTACACTCCATATACTTATTTTTTATAATTTTATTTAAGGTATAACATGGGTGTAATTATATTATATATTACAAATTATTATAAAATCAAATAAAAAATAAACACATTTTATTGTAAACTAGGATATAGTTTCATCATATGGATTCCGATTTTATGTTTAAAAAACATTATTAATATTTAATTAAAATCTATTCTTAAAATCTACTTAATATGTACAATACTATACTTATTTATTTATTCTTTGTTTTAATTTTTAAAGGGTTAAAAAAGTACAATACATTTAATTAATTTATATAGCTTATAAAATGAAATTAGCTTTGATTATATATATTATTTCAATTGGTTTTTTTTAAAATCTCAAGGTCTTCCTTTTCTGTTTTCCAGAGTTTCTTCTAGGTATTCATAAAAATAATTAAATCTATTAGTGGAAACGAGCAATTATTTGCCCTTTTGTTATGTCCTTACTTGAGTTTGTTCCCTCGTAGACAATTTGAGTTTTGTTATCCCTCTGTTAAGAATGATTCAACTTCTCTTGAAAGTAACTACAGTACGCTAACGAAAACTTATTTTATAGGAATAAGAATTTTAAAATGCAATGAATTAAGATGAATATGTAATACTTAAATTTTTTATAATAAGTGATTCACCAAATTGTAATTCGGAGTCTAATACTATTTTGACGGAGCGTGGGAGCGTTAGACGGGGGTACAGGGGTGGAGCTGGGGGGGGGGCGATGGATGCGCGGGAGGACCTACCGGTTTTGGGTGGCGATGCGACTGAGTTAGAGCAGCGGTGACTACGCATTACTCGTGAGCGATGAGGACAATGAATCAGCAGAGTGATTAGGTGGTCATCTAAAGCTCGAGTGGGGCTCCAGAATTGAGACACCTTCTTGTCCTTTGTACAGGTACGCTAATATTATATTACTACAAAGACTAGGGGTTCCTAACACCCCCCGCGTAAAATGAAAGTCTGATGGCCCCAAAAAAATCTGATCAAACAAGTCTGGGCGATTGACTTTCACATTGCTTACCGAGTTCTACATCATCATCTTTGGCTATTGTCCCTTTCCTGTGTGACATAAAATTGTATTCTTTATTATAAATTATTAATACTAATATCAAACCCCCTATACTGTTGATTAATATCAGAATAATAAATAAGTAGTTGTACGATGTGTTCTTTTTGTTTTCCCTTTTGATTTGACTTATTTGGATTTTGTATTCATCTAGTGATCTCGAATTTTCTACCAATTTGTTAAACTTATTTTAATTTGTAATTTTCTTGTTGGGAAAATACTGAATAATTTAAGTTTTTCACGGGGTAGGTCCTTTAGCATGTCAAAATGTACTGAAAGGTTTTAAATAAGGGGAGAAGTTTTTTTCACTATCTTTGAATTTTATTTCTCTTTTAGGTATTAAATTTTTATTTCGACGTCAACAGTATTGGGCCTCACAATTATTTTTCTAGATTTAAAATACCAGTGCCACTTACATCTATCTATATGTGTCCGGATGTAGTATTTTGCATGTTATTAATTATACTATCATTATTTTTTTTATGTTGTAACATTAGCCATTCGTTTCCTATTTATCTAGCTTATGCCAAATATTATGGCCCCCTAAACTTAACATACTAATATTACATGTTTGAGGTACAGAATTTGGGTTTTCTGAATAACATGGATTCGCAAGAATCCCCAACGTGTAATATGGGTTGTTCCTGTTTACAAGATTCATTATGTTTATAGTTGGTCTTACAATTTAGCTAATTGTATTATTATGTTAATTCTACAATAGTACAATCGTGACTTATCTTATTGCAACAACATAACTCTGAGGTTAAGTTTTGAATAATGGCATATAAATTATAATGTATATTCGGTCGGTAGAGGGATGGATTTATATAATATAAAATCATAGCTACTTACTAATGGTATTTCAATAATCAATATTAAAAATTTCCTTTATTTTAAACTACATAAATTATTAATTAACGCAGTAGTTCCGATATACCCGATTCTAACAGATCCCACTGTTATCCCTGAACCTACTGGTATTT
Organism: Neotoxoptera formosana; assembly: GCA_022818045.1. Taxonomy (NCBI): domain Eukaryota; kingdom Metazoa; phylum Arthropoda; class Insecta; order Hemiptera; family Aphididae; genus Neotoxoptera; species Neotoxoptera formosana. The sequence goes on along the minus strand of JAIWJD010000093.1, from coordinate 27,226 downwards.
ATGCAATTTTAAATTTTCTTTTAATTTGTTTATAAAATTTCGTCGGTATCCAACAAACTAAAATGTATGAAAACCTATAATGCTGCATTAACAAATTGTTTACTAAATTTTCCCGTCTCGTATGCATAATGTGTTATGATAAATTATTTAACAGCGCTAAATACGTTGCGACTAGAGTTTGTTTTAAATTCAAGTATGCCTACTTTCCTTTCTTTCTGCAATTGCCTCGTTAAGCAAGTAATTAACCCCTTTTGTAATGTTTTTTTCCTTACTTTCTAATTCCACTATGGAGGAGTTGACATTAGTAACTATCGATTTTGTTAACTAGTGTTTGTGGTGTCTGCTCTTTGATAGATAGGCGTGCACTGGAGTGTTCTAACTCTTTAATTTTTGTATGAAAATAGTCTCATCAACGTCGTCACAGAGCACCAAATAATACGTTTGCAACCCGTCCCAACTATGTTAATAAAGGCCTCTTTTGGTGCGAAAATGTTGAGTTTTGGGACGTTCGACTATTTTTAGAATGTGTACTTTATTGGTGTTAATTTCCATTTAAGAAGCCGAATACTTGACCCACTATGTTGTGAACATATGTGTCACATTTATTATTCTTTGTCCGATTTGCTCACCTAGTTTACATGATCTTTTTATTTGGGTCCATGAATTTTCTGTATTCTGAGATGGCTTATCGTTTATAGTTTGAAGATGTATCACATAACGTAAGCAGATACCAAATGTGAGTTTTAGATCGTTGTAGATTACCGATTGACTGAAAGAATATGCCGACGGGTTTCTATGGGTGAGTTTAAAAATTGAGCTGTGATAGAGTGGAATGTGGTAGAAAATTCCTGCAACATTATTAAAATTTATAATTAGTGGATGATTATAATTGCATTTAGCAATTTTATTTCATTCTTCGTGTATTTTAACTTACTTTTCTACCACGTTGTATCTGAAAATATTTTCGTTTTCGTGTAGACATGTTTACCTTTTGAAAGGGCCCAACCCATTTGGTGCCTAATTTTCCCCTTTCTGTTGATGATTTTTTTATCCACACGTTTTGTTCCCCAACTTGTACCTTATTGGGAAATTTTTTTTGTCATAATTTTTCTTTGAATTGTGTTTCACAGTATTATAGTGTCTCGGGCAATTTTGTGAGCTTCTTAAAGTTTTTGTCAACTCTGCTGAATAGTATCGTAATTTGTATGAGTCTTTGGGATTGCGGGAGAGGTAGTGGTACTTTTGCGGAAAAACCCTAAACAAGTTCGTACGGTGGTATTGGTTGTTGATGAACATTGTGTTTATACGAACGGGCTAAGGTATTAGTTATCCCAGTTCCTGTGGTCTTTGCCCCAATAGTGTCGTAGGTACCCGAGTGCCCTGTGTGATCTTTCAAGGCTACCATTCGCTGGGGTGATATGGTGTTGTATTAGTTTCTCAAATTTCTAAAAATTTACAGCATTCTTTAAATAGTTTACTTAAAATTCGGTTCCCCACAGTCCCTCAAGTGGTTTCGGAATCCGTTGATTAAATCCTTCAATAGCGCTTTACAACGTTTGCGCATCATGAGGTGAAAGGGGGGAAATGCTGAAAAAATTTGTGAGATCGTCTGTATCGTTAGTATGTACGAATTTTGTTTTTCCGATACGTTTGGCCCCCTATATCGAGGTATATCCTTCAAAGGGTTTCGACGCAGTGGTGGTAATTCCCCATGGGTTGGTGGGGTTTATTGTTACTTTATTTTCCTGGCATGTAAACACGATGCAATATACGCTTAAACATCTTTTTTCAGCCCTCCAAGATGATGTTGCTTAACTTTTTTAATTGTTCTGATAAAACTTGGTGTCCACCCTTTGGAGAGTTAGGAAATTCTTCGATAATTCTGAGTTTTTCTGCGTTCGGTATTCGTCGTCTAAAAATATTAATATTTTAAATTTGGGGGAGTCTTTAAAAAATATTACATGGTACGAATTTAGTAAATGCAATTGCCCAAGTCTTTACGAATTTTTAGACAAAGCAGGTTTGTGATACCCTCTGCGAGCAAAATTTTTTGGGTTAATTAATGTTTGGAAAACATTACATGTTGCGCTTGCCAGTATGCTTTTTGGGTTATAAAGTAATAGGGTTCTTCCTTCTGACCAATGCTAGCATTTCCCGTTAATGACTTTTTGTTTTTTAAGTTTTTTAAATGTGCAAATTTTTCCTTTCTAAATCCAGTGCGATGCCTTGGTTCATTTGAAAATCTTGCGGGGTGCAGGACCCAAAAAAACTCTTCGGTGCTTCAAAAATTTTTCCTCTATTTTAATGATGTTTTGTTTGATATTTTTCGTTTTTTTTCTTCTAGATAAGTCTGGTAGCATTGTTTTTCCTGTTTTGTTTTTATTTTTGTGCGTTTATTCTGCTGGTGCATCCGATTGTATTTTGGGTTCCGGTTTATACAAACTTATACTCAAATTTTCTAGTTGTAGTCCCCATGTATGAGACGAGATCCTGGGTCTTTCACGCAAAAAAACCAAAGTGAGGGGCTGTATCTGTCCTTTACAAATTTTCTGCCGTATAAATTGGTCTAAACTTTTAAAAGGGCCCCACACTATTGCGAGGAGCCCCTTTTTTTTTGTTTTGAAATTTTTTTTCCTGCTTTGTTCAATGTGGTGACGTGTAAATAGAAGATCCGAACCCAAATTTTTCCCTGGAGAGAACTGCCTTTTGCCATGTTGTCGTCTGTTTTTAAATTTGAATGGTTTGGTAAAATTTTGGTGTTGAAGTAAGGGCTCTTCGGTTAATTTTTTCTAAAAAAACATAAATGCATTTTGAAAGAGATCGGTCCTATAAACGCTTGACCTTGTCTAAGTAGGTTAGTCAATGGTTTTGATTTCATGTAAAATCTTTAAAAAATTTTTCGTAATACCTACCATCAAGGAATGCTTGATTTCTTTGTGTTACGTGGGAAACGGAAAATTAGCAATGCATTTACCTTACCCTGTTGGTTTGACACATCTTCTGTAATTACTGACCTAAATAAATTGACTTCCGCCTCAAAACTCGCATTTGGGTGGTTGTTTTAAAGGTTTAAAATTTCCTAAGTTGACGAATACTTCCCGAATTGATTTTTTTGTTTTGTAAAGGGGGAACTTATGAAATATGTCGTCCAAGTAACAAAAGCTCTATGCCCGTTTAACCCTTGAAGACTCGGTTCATCAAACTCTGAAATGTGGCCGGTGCCTTTTCAGTCCCAAACACATTTGGTTTTAAAAATCAAAAGGGCCCCTTTTTCGTGTAAATGCATTTTTCCTTTTCATTTGGGGGGGTTGATATCTGGATATCCACTCGCCATGTCCAAAAGGGAAAAATACTTGCTTTCCCTAACTGGTTTTTTCCCAAAATGGACTGATATTAGGATAGGAAATGCGTCTCCTACGTGAGGTTTTTGAGTTTTCGGAAACCCCAACGACTCTTATTTCTTTTTACCTTCGAGTTACTTTTCGGAACGATCAAAAGAGGGCATTCCCGGGACTTTCGCTTGGGGTGATTATTCATTTGTATGAGTTTTTTCCCTTGTTTGTCTATTTTGCCTTTGGGGGTAAGGAAGGCGGTACGGTCTTTGGTAATCGGTTTGCGGGGCCCAGGGGTTTTTTTTTCGTGCATGATGCTTCAGTAGTCTTATCTTACTCCCTTTTAGAAAAAAGATATCTGAGAATTTGCTACTAGTTTTTCTATACTTTCTTTTTTCCTTATTCATGTGGTCCATTTTTGGTATCTTTTTAGTGAATGCGATTTTCCTTGTTTTCGGAAAATTTTTGGTGTTATTTTATTAAAATTTTTATTAATCGAAATTTTGTGCGTTGATTTAAAGTTTTGTGTTGTTGCGTCTGAGGGCCTTCTGTTGATTTATTACATTTATTTAAAATTTTTTTTTTTTTTATTGTGTTCAATACATTTGGGATAGTATTTCTTTTTTATCTCTTGGCATGGACGAGAATGATTTGTTGCTCGGTAAAACTTCATCCTCCACTTCAATCAAAGATCACTCGCTACGAGCTGGTATCGTGCTTATGTTGTCTGTTGAAGTTGTTATTTCTCCCTTTTCTCACGTTAATGATAACTTGGTTATCCTTTTGAAAAGGGTTTCCGGTTTTTACCACTCCCTGTCGGAAAAAATTTTTCAATACCTGGAATTGTTTTATTGTCTTGTCATTGATTTCTATTGTTGCACCGTGTCCTAAATGTTGTACTATTTTTTCATTTATGCCTTGCATGTTTTAGGTTTTTTTTTTGATACCAATATATCGTCTTTCGAGAGTCCCAATTTTTTTAAGTTAAGTTCGGCACCTGTACAACGATAGATTTGCGGGGCCCCGGGCGCACTGTGTTAACCGCATGAGCATATTATTTTTTTTTTTGGTTTTAAAGTTTTATTCTTATTTTGGCAAAAGTTTTAGTTCTCGAAACCCGGACGGTGCCGCTGTGCCCTTCTTGTCGTTTTTCCCCACACGGATGTTGGCTTGAATACTTTGGTTTGTTTTTTTTGCGTTGCGTTTTTCTTTTTTTTGAATCATCCACCGTTGGCCAGATTCTTGCAATAAACAAGTTTTTTTTTTAGTTTTCCGGTTTTTTTGAATCACTTTTTTTTTTTTGGTCTTATCGTTGCCCCGTGTTACGTTGCGTTTGAATTTTAATACTTTCCCCTATTTGTATTGTGATTGTTTTTTTGGAATTTTTGCAAAATTTACTGGTACTGCTGGACTTTTTTACTCTGGATTAAACGTTGAGCGCTTTTTTTCACAGATCATTTTTTCCCCTTTTTTAGGCTTTGTTTTAAATTTCTTCTTCTATTTGGTAAATTTCTAGATTTTATATTCTTGGCTATTTGGTGACCCCCTATAAAAATTTTTAAAGCTATTTTTTTTTATTATTGTTAATGGTTTTGGCTTCTGCAGTTGATTTTCCGTTCCGCTGCGTTGGAGTTCGTGTAACAGTTTTTCTAACCTCGAAGCAAATTTTTGCATAGTTTCACCTTGACGAAATCGAGATGTAGATAGTTCCAAAAGCAAATACCCGGCGGGTGTGGCACGTATGACCTTTAGTGTTTTCCCAAGCATTTTCCCACGATGAAATATCCTTTGTGGGTTATCATGAAAAGATTACCCACCAGTTTTTGGTTTGAATCGCTTCTAACATTATGGGTTGTATACTTGCTTCCATATTTTTTATGACAAAATCGCAAACATTTAAAAATGGATATTTTTTTTGGGGTTTCGCCATCAAAAATAGGGGTCATATTAAAAACAGTTTCAAAAAAATAATTTTTTGGGGCTGAAATTCATTTTTTTAATTGGGTCTGTTTTGTATTTTTACTAATAAATTTTTTTGATACTGGGTTTTTCTTTTTTTTTTTTACTTTGAGATTTAATGACGATTTTCGAAGAAATTTGCTGATTTTTTTTAAAAAAGTGGTTCGAAATTAGGATTTTTTCAAAAGAATCAAGGGTATTTTTGTCATACTGCTTATAATTCATATTCGACTAATTCTTAATTTTAAAATTAACTATACAAAATTTTTTAAATAAATACGAATTTAAATTTTATTAAAATAACTTACAGTATTGATGGGAAGACTCTTGTGTTCGACGTTTCATCTCTTGGGTAATCCCCCGGAAACCCCTTTTTGGAAGCTGTTTTTTTTGACCCAAATTGAAATCTTTGAATGCACGTTGTCCCAATGTCTTCGATTTCTTCTTTTTACTGTTCTTGTCGAAACAGTGGCACGAAAAAACCCGTATATGTGGTTTGTTGATTCGCTTTTTAAAAGCGTTATTTATTATTTGTATGGTTTTAAATTTTATCTTGTCGCGTTATAGTGTCACTGACCCGGCTGCGACATCGGCTGCTGACAAGGGTAATCGACAACGATGGGGTTTTATTTTTGCGTCTCAAAAGGAAAGAAGGAGACAACCCAAAAAAAAAAAAGTAAACGTCCTCACTAAAATATTTGAAGCGCCTCCGTGGCGGTCTTTGGGGTGGTAGGGGGCGCTGGAATGCTCGCCCGTAGTTTTGTTAATGCAGCAAAAGTTTCGTTACCAATTTTTTTTAATGTGTACGTTTTAACTGGCGTTATGGAGTATAATCGTATAAAATATATATGCGTATTATAACTATAGAGAAAAACGTATGGCTATAAAAACGTATGGATACGTAAAAAAAAGATATTAGGGAGGTATATGATTATGAAAGACTGTGTGTTCACCTGTTTAAAGGGAAAAAAGGTTTACCCGTCCTGAATATTTTTCAAAGAGCACCGCTGCCCCAGTTGTTTTGTCTTACTTGGGTTTTTTTCCCCCCTAGACAATTTGATTGTACCCCTGTTAAGAATGAGTTTTACTTTTTTTTGAAGTCTACGTCCTAACGAAAATTTTTTTAGGAATGAATTTTAAGCAAGAATTAAAATAAATTTTAAAACTTTTATTTTTTTTAATAAGTGTTCACCAGTAAACGAGTCTAAAACTATTTTACGACTGATTACGTTACGCCCTTACTCGTTGGCCGGGACGTCGTCTTACAAAATGCTTAACCCCTCTAAATTTTTAGTTCGCTAATATTATATTTCTCAAAGCAAGGGGTTCCTAACACTTTCTTCTTCTTCATTTAAAAGAATTATTTTTCTTTCATTTTTTTATTTAAACTCGATCACATGAATTTTTTTTATTAAAAATTTTTTGTATTCAAGTTTTTATTCAATTTTTATTTTTTTTTAAATGAAATCTTCTTTGAATGTGATCGTTTGTATGACATTTTTCATTATTTCAAATTCTTTTTCAATCGAGTGTAAAAATTTTGAATGCCTGTCCTGTTTTTCTTGTGTTTTTTATTTCTTTCTTACACTATCTATTCCCCAAAATTAAATTTAAAAGATTTTGTAAAAAACCATTTTTTTAACTTTAAATTATTTTTCTAAAGTTGGGTTTCTAAAAATTGATTGTAGTTATAAATTTTTAAATATTTTGAAAGAAATATTTTTGAACATTTCAAAATCTTTTTTTTGGGATTAAATCGTACCAGAAGATTGCATGCTCTGAAATTTTGTAATAGTTTTTCTTTTCATAATGGGGAAATGTAAAAAAAAAAAAATTTTAAAAGTAAAAACCCTTAAAAATGTATTAATTTTTATATTGAAGTAGTGGTCCACCGTCGTAAGGCGTGTACAGACTTTTGGGTATGGGATATTAAATTTGAAGTAACACGCACACGACGATTGAAACGTATATATGCCAGATTACGTGAATATTAAATTAGACACTGATAAAAAGAAATTATATGATATAATAATATTATGAACACTGATATAAAATAATTTATTATGATTTATGAACACTGATAAATAATATTAAATTATGATTTATGAACACTGATCTGATATAATGAGAAGGCGTCTGGTTTAAAAACTATATGAATTGCTCTTTTATACAACTTAAAGGATGCTCTGCGGAATAACGTAAGTGTTTGTGTTCATAACAAACACATCTTAAGACTCAGACCTCGAACTACCGACCACACACCGAACGGGGCCCGGTCTCCACGGTCCGTACGTGGCCTTTGGTATGTCTGCTGACCCACTATTTTCGGTCAAGCAGTGAGAACCGATCGTGAGAACCGGACATCGGTCACACACTCGTTGTTCGTTTAAAACCAAACAATACCCCTGAGTCAACACATTTGAGTAGTCATATATGCGAGCCCCTACAAAGTACATACAAACAACTTTACAATATAGATAATAATAGTATCCATACTCACCACATATACAACATACCCCCAGCGTTAAACCCGGAGCAGGTCCCCTGCGACCTAATTTACTACTTTTACACTACTTTTACAAAATTGCTTAAAACTACGGGTACACGGACTAGTTTACGAATACCTCGCCCACATGGTGTCTATAAATGCTTAAGCTAACTACTTAATATATTTTTAATTAAAAACTTAAAGGAGCGAAACAATATAATATTTTTTTTTTTTATATAACAACTTTAAGGGGGTTGTTTTGATCATTGATTGACAGATTGTCCGCTACTTTTTCACTGGAATATAAACATTTTTATTACGTTTTACTCTGACCCTGAAACCTTAATCCTATTGCACATTATAAATAATATAGCAAACGTTTATTTGATATATGTAGAGAACGGTGATATGGAACTCCTATTTTTTAAATATAAACAATGTCTTCTAAGTTGGTTTTTTTTGACCTCAAGTTTTACTTAATTCTATTGCTTTAAAGTGCTAATTCGAATTTTAAAAATCTTTAAATATTTTTACTTTAGTGAGGTTCTGAGGCAATGACAGAGGCGGAGAGATTTCCGTGAAACGTGATTTAATTATTACATTCAGGATTTTCTGGTATTACATCTAATTTTTGTAATCTCTATTTGTGTTAATGAAAAATGGTAGACCCAGTATAGAGTTTTGCGTATGTATTTCGCATGACGGAGAGGTGGTCAACCTACCTCATACACTCCCGAGATCCCTCAACCTTTATAAAGGTATTGCGGAGGGATCTGTGCCACGTAAATTGTACTTAGCTCTAAATGGGAAGTATAGTACAACCAAGAGTTAGTTTGTCTCTGGATAGCCCGATGTCCAAAATAGGTGTCTCTAATGTTACCCCCCAGTTTGACCCCCACAGTCCCTTCAAAGGGTTATTGAAAATTAGTTAAATTGTGATACCGCTCACTCAATGTTGTGATCCCGTTCTTGGTAATGCGGATTGGTTTGTTCACCCTTACAAAAGAGTATATGATCCTAACTTAAATACATTTTTTCCCCATTGGCTTGTCGCTCTAATGAAATGAAATTTTCGTTTAATCGTTACTTAACTTAATCGCTAGATAGTCGACTTCAGGGGGAATTAGAGTAGCGTATGGTATTTTCAATCGTATTGTATGGGGTAGTGAAAATAGGGTGATAACTAGATGATTAACTCTTCAACAGAAAGTTTTAACAGGTAATCCCTATGAAAAAAATTAATTAGTGCGCGCTATGTGAAAAATGTATAGGTCAGAAAACTTGAAGAAGCAATTCTGTTTAAAGATTTCTGGCTTAATTTTCTTAATGGGCTAATGCTGTTCCCCACCGAGTAGGTTCATTTTAAGATTTCCCTCAACTTTTTACTAGAACTTGAACTCCCTTTCCGAGAGAAGGCCTTTTCCTTTTCCGATGTGAACAAACACGACGCTTGTGTGTATTTTGGCCATTCATTGCGAGTTAATTATCGCACATTATGTAAATTTTTTGGGTGTGAGATTCGTATGAGTGAGTGATTAAGTAAAATTTCGAAAAGAAGTGTGCCTGCTCTAGTAATCTTTGTCTTGAACTATTTATTTTGTCGAGGGTCTGTATAATTACTTTTGTTTGTTTCTGTAAATACTGAAGGTTTTCAATCATCGAGTTTTTTCCTTGATGGTTGAGACATCCTTCTTCAAATCTGATTATCTGTTTCTCCCCCAACACCGTGCATAGATTCCATACCTCTCACATTCCGAGTTAAGCTAAGCGTGATATTCCTATTCTGAATTTTTTTGCTTGAGCTTAGGGCTATACAATAATTTGTTAAAGTATGAATTCCCGTGTCCAATATTGGAATACATACCGTACAGATTAGACATTCACCACTCGTTGGAACTGTGTTGGCAAATCCTCGTCCGTTACCCTAACTTTTTTTCCGTGTCCTTATCTCACAATGCGAAAAAGCAGCATATTATGGTGATTGGTTTCGAATTTCATACAGGTAGGAGCAATGTTGTATGCTCTTGCAAATAGCTGTACGAATTGTTCCCGCATGCATTGGATATTTTCTGTACTTTTTGTCTCCGCGAAACCGCTCTGTCATTTGGTTCACAAATATTATGCGGTAAGCTCTCTTCATAACATGCGATGATTATAGCTTGGTATTTATTAACCTGGATCTGCAAGGTCGAACATAATAGCTAACTACAATCCCGACTTGGAAAGTGTGACACATCTTTAATTACTTGACCCATGGTGTTCGAAATATAATCCCTGATGGTTCTGGAACGGACGTGATGGCTGTTAAGCATTAGTGGATGACTTCGAAGAAGGATGTTATCCAAGTGCATTTATGTTCAATAAGTTTTAGATGGTGGTTATGCTTGGTAGAGAACTCAAAATTCTGAAACAAGGTTTACAAGACAAATTTTTTTTTTTTTTTTATTTTTTCATTTTAATTTCTAGTTCCCAGTAAGTGCTATATTGTACAGCACCTTTATTCTTAAAATAAAGGAGTTAAATTGATACTTATGTCCTTAAAAATTATGTTAGTAATTTACAATTCCCCTAGAACTTTATCGCCCCTAATTTCTGGTTTGTGTGTATTTATTTGAGCGACTTGTTAATATTCCTGATGAAAAAACACGAATGAGAGATTCTTGAGTACTGTTTTACTCTTTTATTACGATCTTTTTTGTAAGGGTTACGTTTTCGTTGGCTCTAAGCTCGATCACTTCGTAAGGTCCCAACCACTTGGGGCTGAGTTTCCCTTTTCTTGCATTTATTTTTGAGCAGTACACGATCTCCCACATGCACAGTGATTTGATTATGCTTTTGGTCGTAGTATTCTTTCGTTTTTTGTTTTTGTTCTAACAGACGATCCCTAGCTATTTGGTGCGACAACTGGAGTTTCTGCTTCAATTCCACGTGATAGTCTTCGTAATTGTACCGAGGTTCGGAGGTTTCATTAAAGAATTTGGCATGGTTTATTGGTTCGTCCATACATTAAGCTCGTATGGCTGTTTCCCTGTGGAAACGATGTTCAGATGAGTTAAAAACAAAACATAGCATACGGTATGAATGTATCCCAGTTCATTTGATCCTTATCGACAAAATGCCGCAGGTATTCCCCTAAGTCCGCGATGACTCCTTTCCAGGGCTCCGTTAGCTTTGAGGGTGGTAAGGTGAGGTGTTACCATTTTTTATTTTTTAGCAGCTTGATGGTTTAGCTAAATATTCGGCTTAGGAACTCTGTTTCCCAGATCACTGACTAACCATGCTCGGGATCCCATGAAGACACACGGCATGATCGTTACGAAGTGTGATACGCCACCGTATTAGCTTCGTGATTGAACATAGGAACCAGCTATTGAAAATTTTGTCAGTCACATTGCATCGTCAGGGATATGCAATATTGCTGTTCTGTTTTTGGCAGAGGTCCTACCACATCGATAAACACCTTTTCAAAGGGTTCCATTGCTGTAGTACTTATGATCATGGGTTGCTTAACATTCCGTTTACTTGTTTTTGTGTATTTGACATGACGGACATTTAGAGACGTATTCTTTTACGTCATCCGCCAATCCTTCCAATTGAATTGCATCTGGATCCGCTTCAATGTTTGGTTGATTCCGCGATGACCTCCTAGCGGGGCTGGAATGATGCTCTGCCAGAACCTTGTTGCTTTTGCTGAATCCTTTAACTCCGTTGAGGATAAACATGATCTCAATGGTTTTTGTTTCTTTGAAAACGAAACCGGACATCTGGTCCCTCACCGCAGACCAATCTAGTTGGTCACTTCCTACCGGATCTGGGGAAATCGCTAGCTTTTCAATTTTGAGTTCGATGCAGATGGCTCTGAGGTTCTGTATTGCCAGGAACATGTCTACTAAAGATGATTTCTGCCAATATTTAGTTCTCGTAATCATGTACAAGATATACGGTCCTCTTGACGTATGTATGATAACTTCATGGATTTTTGGATGTTGGCTTTTTTAACATTTCTACGTTACCAAATTTTTATGCGAAACAGGAAGTGCCGTCCCTTGGTTCATTTTTTAAATCTTGTGATATACAATGAGCTAAACTAAAATCTGACGGAGCGTCAAATAGATCCCCTGTTTCTTCTATGATTTTATTATTGACTATTGTTTTTTCCTTTTCACCCACTCCAGGTAGGTGTCGAAACTCCGTTGGATGTATGAAGTGGAGGTGCTATTCAGCATAACTCGTCCCCTCCGGCTTAATGCATCCGCGTTTGTATTTAGTGAACTCCTGGTTTGTAAACCACCTCATACATGATATTCGGCCAATTTAAGCCTCCATCGCATAAGTCTGGGACCCCGGGTCCTTCACAATTGAATAGCCACGTGAGCGGCTGAGATTGGTGTAAAATTTCGGAATTTTCGGCCCAAAAAGATAAGGCCTGAAATGCTTGACTGACCAGATGATGCTTAACAGTTCTTTCTCCGTAGTACTGTAATTTCTGTTCCCGCTTTGTTCAGCGTTACGCGATGCATAGGCAATAGGTAGATCATGTCCTTATTTGCCCTTGCGTGAGATGATACTCCCAATAGCGCGTACTGACTTTGCGTCTTGTCGTCAAGATAAATGGTTCCTCAAAGTTGGGGTATTGCAGTATAGGAGCTGTTACGAGTTTCTGGACGAGTGTCTCAAACGATGTTTGGCACTCGGTAGTCCATTCAAATGGTTGGCCTTTCATTAAACAAAGTTGTCATCGGCTTTGCTATTTGGCTATATTTCTCAATGAATCTCCTATAATAACCAGAGAGTCCGTAGGAATTGCTTAATTTCGGTGTATTTCGGGGTACTGGGTGATCACGAACACAGCTGATTTTTGTCGGATCTGGTTTCACACAGCATCCCGTTATTAGATGTCCAAGTAGACAACTTCGCGTCTAAGGATGTGGCTTTGCTTGGTTGAAGCTGTAGGTTTTTTTTTCCGCAATCGTTCTGGAATACTTCCTCTAGCCTTGCCTCGTGTTCCGCTAGCTCGACTGCGTAGATGATTATGTCATCAAGATACACTAATGCCTTAGTTGCCATTAAGTCCTGTCAACACGTTGTTCATCAGGCGCTTGGAACATGCTAGGAGCCCCACATAGTCCAAAGGGCATACGGACAAACTCAAAGTGACCTTTGTCTGTCGAGAATCCGTCTTTCTGCAATCTTGAGGACGAATTGGTCTTGATGGAAACCACTGGCGAGGTCCAGCGTGGTGTAATATCTGGAACGTCCAAGTTGGTCCAGAATTTCATCGATCCTTGGAATTGGGAAAGCGTCTCCGATGGTTAGTTGATTGAGCCGACGAAAGTCCACGCAACTCTGAATTGTGGATTTCCACTAGCATCGGGTTTTCTTCGGGACTACACTAAAGGTGCATTCCACGGAGATTCTGAGGGTGGATGATTCCGTCTTTTCTAATTTTTCCCATCAGTTCCACTATAAACTTTTCTATGAGCGTAGGGAAGTCTTACGGTCTGATGTTCATGGAGCTGCTCCCGCCTGCGTCCTTGATGTCATGTTGGATTGCTGGAGTGAAAGGGAGAACATCTCCTTCGAGGTGGAATAACTCCTGAATATTTCTTACAACTCCCCACAGGCTGGCTCGCTCCTCATAGTTAAGATGTCTGTTTGGATAATCTGTGCGAGTTTCTTCGTCCGAACTTTCCTTGTTTGGATGCTCCGCTGATTCAGAGTACAGAGGTGTACTCTTGCCCCTTCAAAGAGGTCATATTGTACATTTGTTAGCTGAGGTGGGTCAAATTCGATGGAGTTCCCTGGAGGGATTCACCACGGGCACCAATATCTGGCCATCACGTACGGAATTTACGACATTCCCTAACAATAATACTTTCTCCTCCCCCGATGGTCTGTGCATGAATATATTAGAGTTATGTCATCTTCCTTATCTGTCATGATGGGCACCAACGTTTCTGATCGTGGTTGAATGATTAGAGTTTTCGGAAAATCTGGAGGTTTCTGGAGATTCTGGATTTTTTGTATCTTCTGTTGACAACGTTGAGGTTTGAAATTGATGTTAATGCCATTTTCCTTGAAAATGGTGCGCCCAAGATTCCTGCTTCCACTATCGGAAACAATCGTCATGGACCACTGTAATTTTTACTGTTGCTTCCTTCAGTACCGAGTTGGACGTAATGCGACTGTCCTATTGTATACACTGGTTGAGAAATTGATCCCCTTTTAGTTCATATATTATGTTCTCATCCCACCAATATATCCTTCTTTAATTCTGACAGTTTGGATTATGTTTACATCACTCCCGGTATCGACTAGTAATCTTACTTTTCCCTTTACACATGTAACAATATCGAGCGAGGTTGAATTATTTAATAATGCTGCTGAGAAGTGGAGGGCCGTTGCAGTGGCTTAATACAGCGCTCTGAATCTGCTGAACCGAACGCCGCATGGTAGTGTTCGATTCTTCCCGCGTTTCCGCATCCTGATTCTCTGTTGCGACACCCTTTATGCCCTGTTTCCTTTTTCCCGTTTACGTATTTCCTTTTGCGGCACATCTTCCAACTCGTGCCCTTCCTTATTACATTAACTAAATATAAGTACAGTTTTTACGGCGTTTCTTTAACTTTGCTGTAGACTTGGCTGGTTGGCTTTAAACTTGTCTTGATCCCATTGCGATGCTCTGCAGTCCCTGGCGAAATGATTAGTCTGCCACACTTGAAAACAGCCCTTATTGGTGTTGTTGTTCTTACTATCTGTTACCTTGTATAGATGTTCTGGGGTTCATTTTCGATGACTGATGCTGATGATTTCTGGTATTAGTTTGCAAACCTAAACAGTCGTGTTTCTTTTGCCAGGTTTCTCTCCGTTTCCTCCTCTAAAGCGAATACCAAAGCGTCGTCTTAGAGTCTTGGGGCCTCGAGCTTTTAATAGGATCCGATAAGAGTCTGGTAAACCGCTTATAAAAGCGTTGAGTATCTGATTGTGTAGCAGCCCTGTCAATGTCCGTACCACTCGTATAATCTTCCCCCTCCATTGTGCACCGATTAGTCATGTAGGAGTTGCTCCATTTTGCTATAATATTCCTGCACCCCCTCATCTGAGCTTTTCCTACACGTGAGTAGTTTCATGTGCAGCTGAGGTAGAAGCTTTTTGGTTTCCGACATTTCCACAATATTTTTCCGGAACTCCTTGTACGTCGTTATGTACTTATACCTTATCGATATGCTCTTCCCGATAACTTTATTATCAATCCCTGCACTAAAATATCCACTTGCCCTGGATCGATAATCCTGACTGCAAAATCACATGCTCTTAGGAAATGGTATGCCTGGTCGGAGTTTGTTCCATCAAAGTTCGGTACTACCCGCATTGCTGCTTCGACGCTCACTCCAACCTTGTGTGTTTCTGCCTTCGAATCTGAGGCTACCAAATTTTGTTGTTCTTCCATTTTTCCTATTTGTAGCTCTGGTTTTTCTTTATGTTCTGTGTTTTCGGAATACTGTTGATTTTTTGGATTTTGTTGCTGTTCTGGATGCTCTGTACGTTTTTTGCCTTCTTGATGTTCTGTAAAATGCGTGCGCTGATGATGTTCTGAGTTTTTGGAATACTGTTGATTTTCTGGATTTTGTTGCTGTTCTGTATCAAATTTCAATGACAATGATGCTGAACAGTATGCTGATGCTGAATCCAACACAGATAATGAAGATAATGATAACATGAATGATTCTGGTGAAGAACACGCATACGAAGATACAATCACACAATCAAGGCAATCCAAAAAGACAAAAACACAAAATAAGGATTCAGAAAGTCAATTGCTTTTATCTATACAAAAAAGCTTAGAAAATCGAAATGAAATGACAAAATCAATGGATGATCCTGACCGACTTTTTCTGTTATCTCTTATCAATGATCTTAAACAAGTTCCAGAGGAAAATAAATGGAAGTGAAACTTAGCATAATGCAACACGATTTCTAATGCAAAAAAAATCTCGACTACAGAATACCCATTTTTCAGATGGTTCATATTTTGATACTCAATGTCAACTAAATTCGAACACTACATCAATATCCTACTTTATACCAAAGACCACAGGCTTATCCAAACTTTCAAAGTTTGTATCCCAACGTTCATCCATTACAAAACAATCAACAATCAACGTTTTCGCACTCCAACACCATCATCATCTCAAAATATTTTATCTAATACGGAAGTAGATGTATCTCAATCCGTCTTCAAGTTTTGGCAAGCTATGTTAGCCAATTCAAACGACACAATTTAAAAAGTAAAAACAATTCATGTTTTATCAAGTGTTTATAATTATATAATGTTATACGGAGAGGATAAAAATTTATTTTTAACATTTAAATTGTATTAAATATGTAGTTGTTAGGAACTACCTACCTACTTTAACTAAAAATATTGTTTCTAATAACTTATTATATAGAAAAGAGAAAATGTTTTTTAATTTAATAATTTCGCTATCATTCGGAAATATACAATTTGATTACAGTATTTTTAAATGTGTAAATCCTGTAGTGTGTTTTAATAAAACAATTAAGTAAAACAAATTATATAATATTAACGGTTATACAGACAAAACATTAGCAACAAAACGCTTTTGTATTATATAAAAAAAATTATAGAACATTTATACATATTTATTATAAAAGATATATTAAAAATATTACTGATAAGTCATACTTAACGTATACTGCAAGTCGTTCTTCGGTTGAAATAAGATCTTCTCATATTTGTGTCTTCTTTTTTTCGTGTCATTTTTTATTAAATTATGTAATTCAAAAAACGATTGACTCGACATGCGAAAATTAATTAAAAAAATTTTGATTCGTATTTAAGAATAGATCGTGTGAAATAGGGTATGAAAATTTACCCTATTCTAATCAATCCCCAACAATAGGATGCACCCCAATGGAGCCTTTTACGTTTTTTATTTTTATTATGTTTTCTTTTAATAAATAGAGCTAGTAGTAGAGCTTTCTTTACTTCAATGGTTGAGTGAAAAATAAATGAAAATTATTAAATAATTGGTATTTAATTCAGATACTCGTGGTTACGACAAAGTGTCTCGTGTTGAAAAATGACGGACTTTAACACATGAAAACACTTTTTGTGTCTTGTAGCGCGATTTCTAGTGGCCGGCCACAAAGATGGTCATCGTCTGAAAAGAGCTCTAAAAACCGGTTTTGATATCCAGTACACAAACTAACATCGTCTTTCATTAAAATTAACTAAAAATATACTTGATCATATAAAAGATAAACAAAAAAAATAAAAAAGTTTATGGCTATAAACTTAAAACATAGGTTGTATACAAACATAAATCTGATTGTTTCTCTAAATAATACTGGGTTTGGCGTAGAACATTATCTATAGTTTTAGTACATGTTACTGTGTAATACTAAGGAAATCGTATTGATGAATTATAATTTGGTTCGAGAAATGATTCTGCAATTATCGTTATATTATATCCGCCATTTACTCCCATATGACCAAAGGCCCTGTACGAACCTTGTGTACACGATAAAGCTCGGCGAGCTACAACTGTCCCTTCCCCCTTCCCTCTTGCCATTACGATAAACCACGGAATAACCACCGTCGTACGTCCACCGAGAGTCTCTCTGCGCGCGAACCGTCTCGTGCGAGACGTTCGAGCGTTTTGGGTCGCGTGTTGCGTTTCCGTGTTTCCTCATTGTGTTGGGCCCTTTATTGTGCCATACTTTGAGTCCGTTGACATTTTTAATTTTTGCAACGCATTGGTGAGACCCTTAAGAAGTGTTTCGTTCGGGGGCGGCATCTCGCTCCGCGGAAACAATCGGCCGCTGGCCTGCAGTGTGGTGCGTTGGCATAAATATCAACTGAAAGGCCAGTGTGATAACCCGTCAACTGCGTCATCTCTACGATTTGTTGTTCATACGTGGGTTTTTGCGGCGGGTCGTTCAGTTCGTCGTCTTATCGCTCGGTCTTTTGTCATTTTTTACAAGTACGTAAAAGGCACGTGGAATTCGGTGTCCATTGACCTGGCACTGTCCACCTATCCGTCCAGGTCCCAATAATTGATATCGTGATCGGTCAGGGTTGGTCACACTGCGCTGAATCCAGGCCGTCGGTGGATGTTACAAAGCAATGCAGAGCAGCTGGTATCGTTGTTTGTTTTGTGACACAATCAGTGTTATCGATTTAAATTCTATATCATATGTTTTTAAGTGAATATTATAATTATTTTAGTATGATAGTTAGGTTATTGTGAGAGAGGCCCCGGCTTTTAATTATTATTTAAATAAGTTTGTATTATAATATAATATATCTGTAAGCAAACGGACGGTTGCATATAACATAATAATTAATCTTTGTTCTTGGTTACCCGCTCTTTGTACGATAGTCTACTATACACTCTGGGTTTATAAATTGTGTTATAGTTTGCCCACCTAGGCCAACCGCCCTTACGTAGGAGCCTGGTGGTACATAATTCAAATTCCTTACTTTTTAACGATTGTAGTTTGCATTTATTCTATACAGTTCAGACATACCAGATACTTCTAATATTACAGGAATGTTTAAGTCAGGTGAAAGATTTAATTTTATCAATTTTAATTTCATCTAATAATTGATTTGATGATATTGTACTAAAGGGTGTAACCTTCCCTATACATAGCCGAATGTAAGATTGAATGATTTTTCCTATTTTTGAATCCCCGCATATTGGTTATATATTAGTTTTTAGGTTTAAAATTTGATTTTCCAATATAATTTTGATATTTGTCATCATTAAACTCTTCTCGTTCTGATAAAATAAATCCGGCGATAATTGTATGTTATCTTATACTTTCCGTCGTTGCGTCTATTTTGGTTTATTTGATCATTAACATTTGCATCAATAGTATTCGCAGGAGTAATTATTACATTTACTTTCTGCATAAATTTTGAGATTTTTGTCCACTTATTATTCATTGTTCTGATATTTGAAGAATAAATTGTTAAAAACATTCGTCTATTTTTATATAGACCCCGTAGCAGAGTATATATCATTTCTCTTATACCGTTGGCTACATCACGTTTTATGTTTCAAATGCTCTTGTTCTTCAACTATTTGGACTTAATTTGTTAGTCTCAAATTCAAATTCCGTTTCAAAACTTTTTCCTGATGTATTCTTAAACAACGAACAAATTTCAGATGTCTATAAAATTTCTTTTTTACGCATTAGGGAAAACAACAAAACCACAACCACAATAACTGCATCCATCCTGAAAAAACTTACGGTCCGCTTGCTTTGCAAAGTGCTAGAGTTTCTTTCTGGAAAAATTTTGGATTTGTATAGTAATGTGCCTGAAAATGGACACATTTAAATATAAAGCTATCTCCCAATTTTGCAGCTGTTGTATTGGCATATCGGAGATGTAGATCGAAAATAGATCTCCCTGGTGTTCTTATTTCTGTGATATACAGCCTTCGATACATGTAATTTTATCTCCTTCGAGAATAATATATAGAAAATTCACTGCTTAATTCTTTATTAGATACTTCTTTCCATAAGATTCATTATGATCTGTTTTAAGAGTTCTTAGCAAATTGAAACCTAGATTTTGTTCATTTTTTGTTATTTTATATAGTATGTACAAACTGTTTTATCGATTCTTCATTTATTATTTCGTGTGAGAACTTCTGTTAGTTTTGGTATGAGGCTACCACAATCTGCGTTTCCTGTTGGGTTAGCGTTATACTTATCGAGAATCTGGATGTTTTTTTTTACTTATATTTACTCTAATTTCCGCATATTATTTCAGTACGGTTTGGCCTTTGTCGAGTAAGACGAGGGATAACGTTCCCATCGTTATCTAATCCTACGGAATAATAATATCGTTGCTAAGGCCGAGTCCATTCCACTTAAACTATTATTATTATCGATTAAGTATATTTACCGATAAGTATACAACGTATTTTAAATGTTTTCGAAAGTTGCGCGAAATGTAATGAAAATTTCACTTATAATGAGGACACATTGGACTGCAGTGCTTGTACATCAAAATTTCATTCAATTGCACTTGGGGTCATGAAGCACATTTCAAAAAATGTCACAAAACACAAAATCCAGATTTTCGTGTGTTGCAGTGCCAAATCTTGATCTAAACCCGTACATGGAACCAATAGGTAAACTTGGGGAATTTTGTTTAAAAAAAAAATAGAAGCTCTATTACATTCAGTGAGTTTATGAGCAAGGAGTTCGAATGATTTTAATAATAAAATTAGAATCATCATTGCTGAAATGAAACTTTTAAGAACCGATAAACGAGAAACTTAAATTTGAAAACATACGATTATCTAACGAAAATTTTAGAAATCAAACAAAAACTTAGATTCATTTGAACAACATATCTCGGCAACAGCGTTGAAATCAAAGTAGAGTATTCCTAAGTCTCCCAACGAAAATAGTCTTGATATTCGAACAACAGAATGCAAAAAAATTAACTATTACAATAACAATACAGAAGCACCTAGACTAACAATATCAAATAACAGCACCAATAAATAATAGCTACAAACTGGAAAACAGCAGAAATGAGAAAATCTTATACATACATCGAAATAAAGTTAATGTAACATGTTATCTAGTAATGGTAACTGATAGTAAAATATTCATTAACGAGCGTTACCCCAAGGAAACGATTCTATTGCAAACACAAGATCGACGTAAGGAAAAAAATAATAAGTTTGTATGGATTACCAAACTAGACATTCTCATCAGGAAAGACGAAAATTCAAAAATCATTCGAAAATAAAATCGGGTAAGGATCTTCAGATATTGTAATCGTTATTATCATAAAATATTAAACACTCATCCTTTAAATTGAATATTTCTTTAATACTGATTACATACTTAATTTTATTTTTCTTTTTATTAAATCATTATTTATTAGACTTCCGTTGAAAAAATTATCCATATTATACCTATTTTGTTTACTCTAGTAATAGTTCTACATCTATATTCACATAAAAGGTAAAAGATAGGGTTGATAATAAATTAAATAATTTTTGATGGCATCACTTAACACACTTCTGACATCATTGACAAAGAAAATACAACAATTAATTTTCACTTAATGAGATAACACAAAACTTGATAACAATGATACAGTTTGGAATATACTTATTTTACGATATTGAAGATATTGTAATCACATATCTGAACTAGATTGTCTAAATGCAGGCAATTAAGACTTAAAAGCAATCTAAAATTAGTACAGTCGAATCATGGTTAGGTAATAACATTGAATCAAGAAATATATATCGATATTTAATTATCAGTCTTCAATAATCTAGAATCATACACGCAAATTCGGACGGCATAGTTAATATTTATTCAAACAGACATAAATTACACCACAGCTGAATTTCTAATTACAATGATGCAACTGTCTATTTACAACAATACTTTTAATAAAACTAATTTATGGAAATAATATCAGTTTTATAGGTCTCCTTAGTGGAAAAATATTATAAACTTTATGAGGATCTTGAGGTAATATAACTAATATATTCAACTCAATAGACAACTTACGTTAATATTACTAGGTGATGATGAATAAATCTATCTGAGCCACAAACTTACAACACTATACTATGACTTATTGAATTCTTTTAATTGTCATTCAATACATTAATTGCCCACAAGACCGTTAACCAACAGCTGCATTGGACACCTATTCATTAGAGATAATTCACAAACATTATAATATTCATTCAGCGGTGATTGACGCACTAATTCGATCTTTATCTCTATTTTTACAATTAAATAAAACCGCTCCAAAACTAAATTACAAAGCAAATAGATATCTCATATAAATTCATCAACTATAAAGCACTCAATAAGGCATTTTACAAACTGACTGGGATGAATAATAACATCAAAACACTTTGAAAAGAAAATAACAATACTTAATCAAATATAAAAAAACACAATTTAAATAATATTACACGTTATGGGGAGAAAAAATAATAATTATCAACGAAACCAGTGGATTACACCAGGTATCATTTGTGCAATAAAAAGAAGGGATAAATTACATACTTTAACTAGAAAACAACCTTTTAACACTCTCCTAACTGATAAATTATAAAGCATATAGAAATAAATCTAACTAAAATTATATTTATACAGAAACAGACTTATCTATGGTACCAAAATCAAAAAATTTCTGCAAACAACCAAAAAAAAATCGTGGTCTACATATAAAGAAATAACAACTCAAAAGCAGCCATACACAAATAATCATAATTTTAATATCGATAACTCAATACCTATTGAAACTGTTCCCGTTTCCATACCCCACTATTTATAGCTCTAACGCATTTAAACAATATTTTGGTACATTGGGTACCCAAAACACTACTACAAAAAAAACAAGATTTCATTAATTGATCGATCGACAACGCATATCCCTAATCAATTAAGAAAAATAAAATACATTAGGAAGGAATATATTATCTAAATCTGAAAGGTTTGATGCGGCCCGCGTAAGAGCAGTTTGAATTCAAACTGCCTTTACGCAGAAGCCGCGCTATGGACTTTCAAACAAACCGCTAATCGACGACGGACGACACGGGCGCGCCGATAACGCGCTGGAACGGTCGGCCGGCCGCCCGGCGAACGGATGGGCAGTTGTTCTTTTGCCCTTTGCACCGACGGTACGACGCAAACCTCGTTCCGAAAATAAACGGCAAACGCGACGGACCAAACGGGTATATTGGTTATATTATTTTTATTGTTTTTTGGTTTTAAGTCTTGTTTTTTTTTTTTTCGTAACAATAATAAAAGCCAACACATCACCTCAAAAACAACCCCTGTTCTTCTTTTTTTTTTGTACTAACACGATCACCACAATCACCATCCTGCGGCTCCCCCAGGACCGCATCAACTGGTCACAGGGGGGATTCACGTAGTGAAACTTCTATTTACTTGCGACTTACCCCATACAATACCCCACATCACCCACCCGTTGCGCGATTTGGAAAAAGTCCCAGGACGCCGATCGGACAAAAACGTGAGTTTAGCAGGCGGCAACGGAAAAAACCGGGTTACGTAAACATATACATAATCATAAAGGACGTAACGCACGGCCCGCGCCGCCGATTTACAGACGCACCGACCGCACGCGCGCGACGCTCCAAGTGCAAACACGCACGACGTACTTAGGTATTAGGTAGGAACGCAAAGCGCGCGGAGAGGAGTCCACCACACCGCCCCACCAACGACAACACGCCGATTGCCCGGGACGAAAATATCACCTAATCGGACCAGGGCATGGACACTGTAACAATTTAACACGTAAAGATTACCGAATACTCGAAAACGCGGCAGCCATGTTGGGCGTTGGTCAATCGGTGTTACCATCCAGAAAAACAAAATATTTATTAAATATTTTTTAAAAATGTATAGATCCATTGAGTTTTATTCCCAAATTACTTTGGGTATCTGCTTAAAATTTTTATTTTTTATTTTAGCATACCGTATAAGTTAGTATAGATTCAACATAACAATTAAGGAAGTATCAACATAGTGGTGAAAAATACTCATTTCTATTATATCAAAAATATTTTATATATATATAGGCAGCTGGATGTAGTTTTAATGCTAATCGCACTCGAGTGTTTGAAGGCAGCTTGAACTCGTGGAGAGAGATACCCTATGCATATGGGTTAAAAAATAGAGAATGATTGTGAGAAAGATGTTGAGGTATCTGACGAAATAATGGAAAGTCAAGACAGGTGACTCAAATTTGACGGAAAAAGATAAAGAGGATTGATTATTACCGGAATATGCTGGCATGTTGAGCAAAAATAAGAGGAGTTAACCCCACTTGCATGGAATAAAGGCAAAGCTGGAGAAGCAGAAACAGCTGTGCAATATTTCTGAAAAATAAAACATAAATTAATATACATGACCAATAAATTAGCCATATTAAAATAATTAAATGATATTAATGAGATCACTTCACTGCCAGTGATGGTCAGTGTCTTAGATAGATTTCTATCTTGTATATTTTGACATAGTTAATTGTAATTTGTATCTTTATACTATTTTCAGGTATTTAGGATCCTAGTGTCTAAAGTCTCTGTAAAATTATAACATTAAATAAGTCATTATTTTTAAAATATTAGATAACATGTAATCTCAAATTAGACTAAGACATTTTTTTTAAATTATAATTACATTTTTTTAAAACACATTTAACACATTTTTGCCAACCATTTATAAAATGCATTCTGCTAGTCACATCTGTACCACTTATCTTCGAAATAACTTTTAATTTTTTAAAAAATGAAAGCATCATAGAAAGATGTTTTATTTGCATTGGTGTATTTTAAAAGGTCTCCTGAATGATATTGCTATTTGGCACTTAACATGAATTAAAAATATCAAACAGTTTATCCATTTTATCAATGACATTTAACGTATTAGATTAGCATAGGTAATTACTAATTTATTTGGACAAATTACAGCAATTCAAAAAACAAAAAAAAAAAATATATAAAAAAAATGAGCATAATTTTTAGTATTTTGACGGAAATTAAAATTTTACAATTAACATTTTATGACTGAAAATTTCGATATTTTCATCGTTCAAACGTCATGCGGCACAAACGTATGACGTTTTTTGAATTGCTGTAACTTGGTCAATTTTGGACTTAAAAAGTTTATTAAACTACCAAAATTAATTAAAAAAATTATGCAAAAAATAATGAGCGGTTAAAACAGGTGGTTGCCATTTAAAAAAAAAGTTGACATGCGTATGTCAAAAATGACTTGCGTATAAAAAATTCAAAGACCATAAAAATTGTATTTTTATGTCATAACAACATCCGAAAAAACAGTATTCAAATCGCATGGTTCTACGCAAAGATATTGACGTTCGTGAAGTTGGCCCACCTAAGTACTACAATTTTTTTTAAATCCATGCCATTATTTGCAAGTTATTTGCAAGTAATTGCAAGTCTATTTTTAGAATTTGCAAGTCCAAACTTTCACAGTAAAATAAAAAAAACAAAAGTTGGGCCAACTTCACGTAGCCCACCGAAGTTGTACCAGAACTTCGAAATTGGTATCAAACGAAAGCTTCTGATTTGCAAGTATTTGCAAGTCCCATTTTAGAATTTGCAAGTAACTCGAGTGACGGCTGTGAGCTTTCAAAGTTACGAAGTTGGCCCACCCAAGTTGTACCAGAACTTCGAAATTGGTATCGAAGGAAAGCTTCTGATTTGTAAGTCTATTTGTTGCAAGTCCCATTTTTAGAATTTGCAAGTAACTCGAGTGATCGTGCAGTGAACTTTTCAAAGATACGAAGTTGGGCCCACCCCAAGTTTGTACCAGAACTTCGAAATTGGTATCAAAACGAAAGCTTCTGATTTGTAAGTATTTGCAAGTCCCATTTTAGAATTTGCAAGTAACTCGAGTGATAGCTATAAGCTTTCAAAGTTACGAAGATAGCAAACCCAAGTTGTACCAGAACTTTGAAATCGGTGTCCAAGAATCTGCCTGCATTCATTGATTAACCGGCACCCCAAAGTAATCAAAATTGAAAAAAATTAAGTTCAGATTCTCTAAAAATGTAACGTTTGTAAAATGTCTTAAAAAATAAATACCTATTAGGACACCACTTCTATAAATCATAATTGAAATATGATATAACTTCAACAAATTTAACACTTACTATGTGTCACTATGTTAAAGTTAGTTTATATGTTTTTACTTGAGAATTATAAAAAGGTGGTAATAAATAATAATAATAAATTAAAGATTGATTGACTTTTTTTTGTTTTTTAATATGAGTAACATAAAATTTAAATTAATACATACATTTCTTTTAGATATATGTTTAAAAATAATTAATGAATAATAACAATGTCAAAACTAAAATCAAATTTAAAATAAGTAGGTACATACTTTGAAATTATAAAATTGCTTGATGTTATGCAGTGAATTTGCAGAAACTTCAAGTGGGAATCAAACGAAAGCAATATTTATTAAATTACAATTCACAATGATTGCTGCCATCATTACTGTTGAAGCTGGAAATTTCGTTTAATGAGTTGGATGAGAATTTCATAATGGGTATGTTAGCCAATGATTTCAATATGTGCAACTGGTTATTGAAATTTGGAAGTTTCTCAGGAATCTATACACTTATAATCTCTATATTTAGGGCTCTCAAAAATGTCCATTCTTTTGCCAGCTTGTACATATTTTTTGTACAACACTCCTCGCTGTTTGAATTTGGATCCAAATCAGCAGTTTTAATCGTTTATTATTTAAGTACTTTCCGTTATTGCTTTATGTTGTAACTTCCATTGTCATACATTTCTGACTGCAGTGTAATTTATGTGTATTGGTCATAATATAACTCAGATGTATTAAAGACTATGTGTGCCGTACTGTTGTACGTTCAATGTATTTGATATTTATTTAATATATATTCACTATTAATTACTTTTTATTTATTTATTTATTTTCTTTAAATTTTAACAGACCATCAGATTCAATATAATGTTATTAAAGTACAAACTACAAATATGATAGTTATAAACATTATATCAATAATAATATAAATGATTCAATAATATAGACATTAATATACGAAATTTTCTATTTTCTTCATTATTATCCTATATTATCCCATATAACTAACCTATATATTTAATGATTTATACAATATATTATACATATAATTGTATAATTATAAATATAATTAGTTTATAGAATAACTTCTTGTTTGAGTTATTTTTATACAAATCCCAATACAATACGATGCAATAAATTTAGGAAAATATATTTATAGTTATATACTCCGGCCCATGTAAGTCCGACCGTAAACCGCGCATCGATACTGATTACTGCTCGCGGACATTGCTATCCGATTTTTCTCCCACCATGGTTCCATTTCTACTACTCGGCAACCTAACCTAACGTGTATACAGGAATAACGTGAATAACAAACAATTATATTATTTATTTTATTTACTTATTTGTTTCAAGTCTGAACCACCCAATTAACAATTTTTTGTAATAATGTATTAATTTTATTAATTTTTATATTAGAATAACAAACAATTATATTATTTATTTTATTTATTTTATTGACTTATTTGTTTTCAAGCCTAAACCACCCAATTAAAAATTTCTTGTAATAATATACTAATTTTAATAATTTTTATATTAGAATAACAAACATTTATTTTATTTATTTTATTGACTTATTTGTTTCAAGTCTGAACCACCCAATTAAAAATTTTTTGTAATAATGTATTAATTTTATTAATTTTTATATTAGAATAACAAACAATTATATTATTTATTTTATTGACTTATTTGTTTCAAGTCTGAAGCCCCAATTAACAAATTTTTTGTAATAATTTTTAAAATTTAAATT
>JAIWJD010000092.1:0-31523 GCA_022818045.1 Neotoxoptera formosana | reverse complement strand
AGTTAGATAAAAAATTTTTAATTTAGAAAGATTTAGGGGAAATTAGTTAAATTTTTTTTTGAAAATTTTATTTTTTAATTTTAAGAAGTAAAAAAAAAGAAAATTTATTTAAAATTTTGATTAAGTTTTTTTAAATTTAAAATTTTGGGATTTTGTATATGAAATGAAGCGGGTTTTTTAAAAAGTATTAAGTTTTTAAAGTAAAGAAAACTATAGAGTTATTTTGAATTTGTTATTTCAGTAGAGTAGATTATTATAGAGATTAGTAGTTAAAGTATTGATAGATAGATACAGAGTAGTTAAGTTAGAGAGTAGAAGCAGATTTATTATTTAAGTGAGTTTAGTTAGTTAGAGTAGTAGTAGTAGTAGATTAGAGTTAGATATTTAGAGTAGTATAGTTAGTTATTTATATTTAGACCAGATAGTAAGTATAGTAGTAATTAGAAGTAGAAGAGAGCTTGTAGAAGAGTAGTTTTAGAGACTTATTTAGAAGAGTTTAGGTAGATAGATATAGAGTAGAGATTAGTAGTTTATGTTTAGCATTTTAGTTAGAGAATAAGAGATTAGTATATTAGTTTTGAGTTAGTATAGATAGATAGTATTAATTTACGTTAGCAGTAGATTTAGTAGAGAGAGAGAGATAGATCAGAAATAGAGAGAAGTAGTAGATATATTTCAGATTAGTAGATAAGTAGTAGTTTGATAGAGATAAGATATATAGAGAGAAGAGTTTTATTTTAGAGAGTAGATCGATATAGAGTCAGATAGATTTTTTTTTTTAGATTTAGGGTATAGATTATAGTTTTTTAGATAGTAGATACTTGAGAAAGTATTAGGTGCATGAATAGTTTAGATTAGAGATATAGTTTAGGATTATAGATTTTAGTTAATAGAGTAGAGATTTATAGATAGAGATAGAGAAGAGAAGTAGTCAGTTATAGATAGTTAAGTAGTTAGATAGATAGTCTAGGTAGAATAAAGTTAGATTATAGTTAGTAGAGTTAGATAAAGATATTTAGGATTTAGTAAGTAGTTATAGAGATAGATTAGTTAGATAGTTTTTTTTGTAGCTTTTATAGTTTAGTTAGAGAGAGTAAGAAAGAAGAAGTTTAGGAAATAGTTTAGAGATTTAGAGTAGTAGTAGAGTTTAGTTATTATAGTAGTTTTAGTATAGTAGAGAATAGAAGCTAGTAGTTCTTATAGTAGTTATAGTTTTTAGAAGTATAGAGTAAGCTAATAGAAGTAGTTTAAGTAGTTTATAGTTAGATTTTAAGATAGTAAAGATATGTTAGTTTTATAGTATAGTAAAGAAGGTATTAGTAGATAGTATTATGATTAGTAGATTAGTAGTAGTTTAGATTCTATATTAGATTTTAGTAGAGTAGTTTAGTATTAGATTAGAGAGAGATTTAGACATATAGTTAAAGAAGTAGTAGAGATAGAAGAGAGTTGTAGTTAGTTTGATTAGTAGTTTTAGAGTCTAGTTTTTTTTAGAGATTTAAGAGACTATTTATAAGAGAGATAGAGTCTAGATAGTTATCAGAGTAGTAGTAGATTTTATCAGCTAGATTTATTGCAAGTTATAGATATTAGAGAGTAGATTAGATGTTAGTAGATTAAAGTAGTTAAAAGATTTTTAGCGTGAGAAGATAAGTTAGAGTAGTAGAATAGATTATATAGTTTTCTAGATTTAGATATTTTTTTAGTAGTAGTAGTAGTATGTTTTAGGTTTCTTAGTCTAGTTAGAGTTAGTAGAGTAGATTAGTCTTTTTAGCTAGTAGAGAGATTAGTAGTAGTTAATAGAATTTTAGATAAGTTAGTAAGAGTTAGAAAAAGGGTTAAGCAGAGAGAAGAAGTTAGGATACTCATTGTTAGAGAAGATTAGAGAAGTAGTTTAGTTTTTATTAGATGAGTAGATAAGTAAGATTAGTGTTTTAGAAGAAGTTAGTGATTTACGATTTAGATTTAGATAAGATTTTTTAGGTAGTTTAAGATAATTAGTCTAGATTTAGATTTGCAGTAGAGTAGTTTAGTTTAGCAGATTTAGAGAAAAAGAGTATATTTAGTCATTAGTTAGATATTAGTAGAGATAGATTAGAGAGTATAGAGAGTGTGTTAGAAGTTTTAGTAGAAGAGTGAGAGTAGATCAAGAGCTCATAGATAATTAAGTTAGTTATATTTTAGTCTTTTTTTTGATATCTAGTAGAAGAGATAGAGAAGTTTTAGTTTTAGATTTTTTTTTTTTAAGATTTAGTTAGATAGATAGTAGTTAGAGAGATAGATTAGATAGTAGTAGAGACTAGTGAAGTAGATAGAGGCGAGTATAGAGAGAAAGTTAGTCAGTTAGAAGATAGATATTTAAGGATTTAGAGATATAGTTAGTATTTTTAGATATATAGTAGTGAAGAGAAGTATATAGTTAGATTAGTATTAGATAGTTTTAGAGAGAGTTAGATAGAGTGATTAAGATAGTTTGTTTTGATTTTTTAGATATTTTGTAGAAAACCCTAGTAGCGATAGAGTAGAACAAGGATTAGATATGAAGATATCAGTGAGAGTAAGATTTTAGTTTAGCTAGTAGTTTTAGTAGATAGTTAGAGATAGAGTTTTTTAGTTAGAAGATAGATAAGAGTTTAGAGTTAGCTAGAGAAGAATTTAGATAGTAGTTAGTAGTAAGATAAATAGTTCTAGACATTTTAGAGAGAATAGTAGTTTTTTAGTTAGTAGTGAGAGAAGAGTTTAGATTAGTAGTTAGATTAGAGTTAGAGAACTAGTGATTGCAGTAGAGTATGTAGTAGATAGTAAGATATAGAAGTCAGAAGAGTTGATTTAGTAATGTAGAGAGTTAGTAGAAGATAGTATTAGAGTGCTATTGATATGTAGAGTAGTTAATTAGAGCTAATAGATTTTTAGATTCTAGTCTAAGAGATTATAGATAGAGTAGATAGTTTAGTTTACGATAAAGCAGAATAGAGGAATTAGAGAAGTAAGAGTTTAGTAGATAAGATAGTTTTATAGTAGAGTAGATAGTAAGAGAGTAGTATAGTATAGTTTTTAATATGCATAGTATCTTTAGTTAGTAGTCTAGTAGATATAGTAGTTAGATTAGATTAGAGAGTAGTAGATAGCTTTAGTAGTTAAGAGTAGAGTAGAGATATTGTGTGAGTTATTAAGGATAGAGTAGTATAATATAAGTTAGTGTAGTAGTAAGGAGTTTAGATAGTAGATTATAGAGTTAGTTTAGAGTGTATTTAGTAAGAAGAGTAGAGTAGTAGAGTGGAGATTAGAAGAGAGTTTAATAGAGATTTATAGAAGTAGTTAGAGATAGGATTAGAGATAGGAAGATATTTTAGTCTAGTAGATATAAGTTAGTATTTATAAGTAGTTATGTAGAAAAGTAGTTAGATTTAGATTAGTAGATAAGAGAGAAGAGATTTTATTTACGTATTTTTTAGTTAGAGATTAGAGGTTATAGAGAAAGATATAGACTAGAGTTAGATTAGTTTTAGAGTTAAGAGATATTAGATAAGTAACCCCCACAGATATAGATACAGATAGTTTAAGTAAGTTTAGTAGTTAGTTTTTAGTTATTAGCAGAGATTCTTAGAGAGAAGATTAAGATTTAGTTCTTATTAAGATAATTAGAGATTTTAGTTATTTTAGAGTTAGAGTAGATCGTATTAAGATTTTTAGTTAGTAGTTTATTATAGTTGTAGCGAGATTTTTTT
Organism: Neotoxoptera formosana; assembly: GCA_022818045.1. Taxonomy (NCBI): domain Eukaryota; kingdom Metazoa; phylum Arthropoda; class Insecta; order Hemiptera; family Aphididae; genus Neotoxoptera; species Neotoxoptera formosana. Next base: position 27,795 of record JAIWJD010000092.1, on the reverse strand, counting down.
TAGATTTAGGAAGTAGTAGAGAGTAGGAGAAAGTTTAGTTAGATAGAAGTAAGAGAGATAAGATTAGTAGTAAGTAGAAGTTAGAATAGAAGTTAGAGAGATTATTGTTTAGTCCTTAAGAAGAAAGAGAGTAAGTTAGAGCCAGTTTAGAGTTTTAAGTAGTTAATAGTTTTAGTTTTATAGAGTTATAGAAGTTCAGAAAGTTAGATATAGAGTAGGAATATTAGAGATTTAGTTAAATAGATAGAGAGTAGATAGTTAGTAGTTTAGATTCTGATTAGTAGAAGAGTATAGTAGTTTAGAGTTTGTTATTTTAGAGTAGTAGGTTTAGATTAGTTAGTATTTTTAGAGTAGTAAGTATTAGTTAGATATTAAGTAGAGCAGTAGATAGAAGGTAGTAGAAGTAGAGAGAAGTATTTAGATTATGAGCAATATAGACAGAGAGATATTTTAGATTTTACCTAATAGTTTTAGTATTAGTATAATGATTAGAGATAGATTTTTAAAATAGTAGAGTAGATCGATAATTAGTTTGAGTAGGTTTAGTTAGAAGAGAGCAGATTAGATAGTAGTTTCCTAATTTAGAGTTTTATAACATAGAGATAAGTATTGAGAGTTAGAGATAGAGTAAGAGCATTAGAGATTTGTTTTGTAGAGTAGTAGAATAGTTAGTAAGTTAGAGAAGAGTTACTTTAGTGGTTAGATAGATTTTTTCAGTTTAGATATTATTAGAAGGAAGTTATAGTTTATAGGTTCTCTAGTAGAGTAGAGTAGTAGTTAATAGTAGGAGAAGGTCTAGTAGATAGTTTTTGATAGAAGAGTAAGATTAATTAGTCTATAAGAGAAGATTAGTGTAGAGTAGTTTTTAAGATTTTTTTTTAGATTAGCTAGAGATAATTTGGGTAGTAGGTTTAGTATAGAAGTATAAGTAAGATTTGAGATAGTTTTTTTTATTTTTTTATTTAGCTTTTTTTAGATAGAGTAAGATAGATTCAGTTAGATTAAAGATAGTAGTTTAGCTTAGAAGTTAAGTAGCGTATTTAGTTACTAGAGTAGAGAAGTGTTATTAGAGATAGATATATTTTGAAGAGTAGATAGAAGAAGTAAATAAGATTTTTAGTTAGAGTAGTAGATAGATAGATTTAGCTTATGAGATTAGATAGTTTATTAGTATAGTTTTCTTTTTATTAGATTTAGAGGTTAGTAGTAGAGAAAAGACCTAAGATATAGGATTAAGAAGAGATAATTTTATTATAGAAGAAGATAGATAGATAGTAGATTTTTGTTAGTAGAAGTTTTGAATTAGAGATTAAGGTAGTTAGATTATATAGAGTAGTTTAGATTAAGAAGTTAGAGATAGTTTAGGTAGTAAGAGAATTCTTAGATTAGTATTTAGATTATAGATTTTAGATAGAGATTAGGTTTTATTAGAAGTAAGTAGTAAAAAAATAGTAGAATAGATTAAGATATTTTTCTTAGTAGATTTGAAGAGATATAGAAAGTAAGAGAGCTAGTTAGAGATAAGAGTTTTTTAGATATTAGTTAGAGAGTAGATTAGTAGTTAGATATGTAAGTGTGAGAGGTAGTTTTAGTATTAAGTTTAGATTTTAGAAGTTAGTATGATAGTTATAGAGTTTTTAGATTTTAGAAGTTTAGTAGTTAGAGATAGTTTCGTAGCTCTAGTTATAGATCGTTAGATAGAGTGTACATTCATAGAGCTAGTTAGAGATTTTAGAGTTTTAGAAGTTCTTAGAGAGAGAGATATTAGAGTATAATTTAGATAGAGAGAGAGTCATTAGTAGTAGAGTAGAAGTTAGAAGTTAGAAGATAGTTGTTATATGTTAGAGTAGTTTAGCTTTAGAGAGTTGTAGATGAGTAGTTAAGTTAGTTAGTAGGAGATAGATTAGGTGTTTAGTTTTTAAGAGAGCAGATGAGTATAGTTAAAAGGAGTAGTTAGATTTTTTCAGCTAGCAGAGTTAGATTAGAGAGTTTTCTAAGTATGATAGTTAGAGTTAGAAGTTTTAGATTAGAAGATATTTTAGAGAAGTGTTTTCAAGAGATGTTTAAGATAGTAGTTTTTAGTTTAGATTATTTAGATTAGATATAGGTAAGATAGAGATTTAGAAGATAAGTTGTAGATCTTGTATTAGAGAGTAGTTAGTAGTAGAAGTTTTGTTATTAGTATATAGAAAGAGTATAGAGATAGTAGTAGTAGTGTAGAGAGATTTGAAGTAGTTTCTAGTTAAGAGACTAGAGTCTTATGTTTTAGTATTATTCTTAGATAGAAGTTAGAAGTTTGTACGTAGTAGATTTTAAGATTAGAAGATTAGATTTAGTTATAGAGATAGAGTAAGATTTTTAGAGAGTAGATAGAGAGTAGTGAGATAGTAGATAGTAGATTAGAGTAGAGTTTAGTAGATCGGACTAGAGTAGTTTTTAGTAAGTAGTAGAGTTTGTAGAGATAGAGATTAGTATAAGAGTAGTACTAGAAGAGCTTAGAGATTTTGATTGAGAATAGTTCAAATAGAGATTCAGAGATAAGAAGTTATAGATAGATAGTTATGTAGTTAGTATAAGAAGTAGAGAGTAGAGATAGAGTATAGTAGAGTATGTTAGATATGAAGATAGAGTATAATGCTTTTTTAGTAAGATAAGGTAGTAGATAGATGAGATAGATTTAGAGAGTATATATGTATAGTTAGAATTAGCTAAGGATACAGAGATTTATAGTTAGTTTAGAGATAGATTTTTAGATAGAAGTTTCTTTAGTAGATAGAGTTTATGTTTTTAGGATTAGATCCAGAGTTTAGATATGAGGAAAAAATAGTATTAAGAAGTTTTTTAGAGTTTTATAGTTCAGATTTAAAGTATAAGTTAGATAGATCAGAAGTATAGAGAGTTAGAGATAGAGTTTAGTAAGAGACTTTTTAGATTTAGTATTAAGTAGTATATGAGTTAGTTTAGGAGAATTAGATTTTTTAGTAGAGAGTTGAGTTTTTGAGTTAGTAAGATGTTATTAGTAGAGTAGTTTACGAATAGAGTTAGTAGGAGTTAGTGTTTAGAGAAGAGTTTAAGAGTGACGATTTAGTTATTTAGTAGTAATGTAGATAGAAGAAGATTAGTAGATAGTAGTTTTTGTAGGAGAGTAGAAGAGTTAGTAGAGTTAAGTGAGAGAGAGATAGTTTATAGTTTGAGACTATGTAGTAATTATGTAGAGTAAGAATTTTGATAAGTAGTTTAAGATTAGTTAGATTAGTTAGAAGTAGTAGAGTATAGTTATTAGATAAGAGAGATTAGAGAGAGTAGATTTTAGATTTAGTTTTTACTTACTAAAAACTTATAAGCAAGTTATAGTATGAATAGAAGATAGAAGAAGTAGATATAGTAGAATTAGTTAGATAGTCAGAGATAGTTAGAGTAGAGTAGTAGAATATGAAGAGTAGAGTTAAGTTTAAGTATATAGTTAGTTTTTTTAGATAGAGTTAGATAGAGTAGATAGTAGATTAGTTAGTTTAGAGTATAGTTGTTCGTTTTAGTTTGAGTATAAGTTTTTAGAAGATAACGTAGAGTAGATTAGAGTTTAGAGAGATAGGCTTAGATTAATAGAGAAAAGTTTTTAGATTAGAGTTAGTTTAGTTTTATAAGATATATTTCAGTCATTGTTAGAGTTAGAGTTTAGATAAATATGTTTTGTTGTATAGATGTAACGTTGTTAGAAGATAAGTATGCTGATTAGTTTTAGAGTAGTCCAGTAGTAGATTTTCTAGAGTTTATTAGATTTTATAGTTAGATTTTAATAGCTTTTAGATATTTAGATAAGAAGATTTAAGTAGATAATTATAGAGATAAGATTATAGTTCAGATTTATAGATATTTTTAAATTTTTTATAGAGTATCAAGAGTAATTAGAGTTTACGAGAGTAGTAGTTTAGAGTTAGAGAGTAAGAGTCAGTTTTTTAAGTTGTTAGTATTTATTATTTTAGGAGTAGAGTAGAGTATTTAGAGTGTTTGTTTAGTAGTTTTTGAGAGTAGAGTGTCTAGTAGATACTAGAGTTTATAGATAGAGAAGTAGAAGAGAGATAAGATATTTTTAGATATATAGAGTTTATATTAGAGATTAGAGAGTTTATTTAGTTACTATGATAGAGATTATTTATTTAGATTTAGTTAGTGAGTATGTAGAGTTAGTTTTTAGATAAGTTTTAAGTTAGTAGAGAAGTAGAGTAGTGTTAGAGAGTAGTTAGTAGATAGTTTTAGTAGAGTTTTTAAGTAAGTTAGTATATAGAGTTAGTTAGTTAGTAGTTTTAATTAAAGCAGAGTATAGTTTTTTTAGTTAATAGAAGTCAGAGTTTGTTTAGTAGAGAGATATATAAGAGTTTTAGTTAGTAGATTGAGTTATCCTTAAGAGTTATTCTTAGAATAGAGATTTTTTATATAGTAGAGATAGTTATTTAGAAGATTTAGAGAGTATTTTAGAGAGAGAAGTAGATAGTATAGATTAGAAGAGAATTTATAGAGACGAGAAGAGAGATGAGTTAGAAAGTTATTAAGAGAGTAATAGATAGTTTAGTTTTTAGAGATTAGTAAGAGATAGATTAGTTAGTAGAGAGTCTATAGAGATTAGTTCTATAGAGAAGTAGAGATTTTTAGATTTTAGTAAGAAGTTTAGTTTTAGAGATAGTTTAGATTTAGAGTAATAGATTCAGTAGTTAATAGTAGAGTTAGTAGTAGTTAGAGTAGATAGATAAGCAGTTAGTAGAGTATTTTAGTATAGATTTATTTAGAAGAGAGTTTGAGAAAAGAGTTATAGTTAGTAGTAATAGAATTTTAGAAGAGATATAGATTAGTAGTTTTATAAGATTATTTTTTTTTTAGTAGTAAGTTTTTTTATAGAGTTATAGATATAGAAATTTTATTTAAGGTAGGTATGCTAGAGTATAGAGTTTAGATTTTGAGCAGTAGAAGAAACGTTAGGATTTTCCAGTTTTTGAGTTGGTTTATAGTTAGTTTTAGTTATGAGTTAGAGATCTCTTTTAGTAAGGAAGTTTTAGTTAGATAGATTAGAGTCTTAGTAGTATTTTAGAGAGAGTAAGTATAGAGTAGTAGTTTCTAGATTCTACGAAGAGAGTTAGATAGAGATACCCCCAAGTAGAGATAGAGTCTAAGATTTTTTGTTAGATAGATATAGTAGAATATAAGAGTAGAGTTTTTAGAGAGTTTTTTAGAGAATTAAGTAGTAGATTTTTAAATAAGAAGGTAGTTTAGTATTAGAGAGATATTGTATAGAGAGTAGTATTTTCTAGAATGTAGAGTTTTTAAGAGAGAGTAGATTTTAGACTTAGTAGATAATTAGTTTTAGAAGTAATAGAGTAGATAATTATTTTAAGAGTAGAGAGTAGTTGAGTTTAGTTTTAGATAGAGATTAGATAGTTGATAGAGTTAGATTAGATTAGATTATAGTATAGATTAAGTTTTAAATAGAGAGTAGAGTAGTTTTAGTAGTGTTAGAGATTAGACTTCTAGTTTCAGTAGTTCTAGATTAGTTTAAGAGTAAGTAGTAGAAGAGAGTAGAGATATTAAGATATAAGAGGGTTAAAGATTATAAGCAAGTTAGTATATTTAGAAGAAGATTATAGTTTGAATATTAGACGAGTAGTTTTCAGAGAGATTTTAGTGAGTGAGAAGATTAGTTTAGAGTTAGCATTAGATAATGAGTTTTAGATAGTTTAGTCGTATAGAGTAGTAGATAGTTAGAGTTAAGTAGAGTTTAGAAGTATTAGAGTAGAAGATATAGTTATTAGAGAGTAGCTTTTTAGATATTTAGAGTGATAGATAGAATAGTAGATTTTACGAGTTAGATTTAGAGTAGGAAGAGTTTAATGAGATTTTTTAGTGAGTTAGTTATACGTAGTTATTTCTACGATTAGAGATTAGAAAGTATATAGCTCTAAAGATTAGATTATATTAGCACGTTTTTTATAGTTAAGTTTTTAGAGTCAGAGTGAGATAAAGTTAGATTAATTAGATAATTAGTTAAGTAGATATGAGTAAAGAGTTTTTTTAAGATAGTTATAGTGATAGAATAGATTATTTTAGATAAGTTAGATTATAGGTATAGAAGTTTAGTTTTAGAGTTAGATAATAGAAGATTGTAGAGTAAGTATAGTAGTAGATAGTAGATACAGTTTACGATAGTAGTTTAGATAGATATTGTATAGATTAGATCATAGAAGTATAGTCTAGAGATAGTAGAGATTAGAAGTTAGTAGAGTTAGAGAGTAGACATTAGAGTTTAGAGAGCAGTTATTAGGGGGTTATAGGATAGTTTATTAGAGAAGAGAGTAGATAAGATTAGTTAGAATTTATTTGTAGTTCTATAGAAGTAGAGTTTTAGATTGGTTTAGAGATTTTAGATAAGATTTCAAGAGATTAGTTAGTTAGGTTAGTCAGAGATTGAATAGATTAGATTAAGTTTAGTAGATAGTATAGAGGAGATAATAAGATAGATATAGATAGTTTCTAGAAAGAGAAGAAGAGATTTTGAATAGAGTTAGTTTAGAGGTAAGTTATAGTTTGAGTTTAGATTTAAGAGTTAGTTTCAGAGTCTAGAGTATATTATAGTTTAGAGAGACTATATATAATAGTTATAAGTTAGAGAAGATAGTTATTTCTTATTAGAGAATAGTTTAGAGTAGATAATTTAGATTATTATGTTAGTTTTAGTTTAGTAAAGAGTTATTTTAGATTTAGTTAAGTTAAGGTAGGATATCAAGTTTATAGAATAAGGTAGAGATAGTGATAAGTTATTAGAGATAGTGAAGTTTAGTTAGTAGAGATATAGTAAGAGTATGGGCTTATTTGTTAAGTTAGTCTAGAAAGAGAAGATAGTCATTAGAGTTTATAAGGGGTAGAAAGTTAGATTACGAATTTTAGAATTATAGTTAGTTAAGAGAGAGTAGATTTTTTTAGATAGAAGATTAACCAGCCTATATTAGCTTAAGGAGTGTAGAGAGTAGTTTTTGAGTAGTTAGTTAGTAGTTAGGATAATATATTTAGAGAGAGATAAGAAGAGATCAGTAGATTATAGTTTAGATTAGTCTATTTAGTAATGTTATTAGTTTAAGTAGTTATTTAGTATATAGTTAGTTAGTTTATAGACAAGGCTATTAGAAGTTTTTTTTCTTTAAGTAGAAGAAGTTGTAGATTTAGTTAGAGTTAGTTAGATAGAGAGATTAGAGATAGTAGAGAGAGTATGTCAGTAGAAGAAAGATAGCTAGTAAGAAGAGGTAATAGTAGATTAAAAGTTAGATTTAGTTAGAAGTATTTAGTGATAGAGATAGATTAGAAGAGAGATTTAGTTAGAGTTTTCTTAGTAAGATAGAAGTTGTAGAGAATTAGATTTAGTTTTTTGTTTAGAGTAGAGATATAGAGTAGATATCAGTTTTTTAGATATAGAGAGATAAGATCTTTTCAAGTATGGATTTAGAAGTTTTATGAGTAGAGAGAAGATTGTTAGATAGATAAGAATATAGATAGAGAGTTAGATTTTATTTGAAGACTAGTTTAGTTATGAGATTTTGACTTAGAGAGATGTGTAGAGTAAGTAGAAGTAGTAGAAAGTGTAGAGTTTAGTAATAAGAAGAAAGTTCGTAAGAGAGGTTTCGTAGTTAGTTAGAGTAGGGTGATATAGAAGTATTTATGAGTAGAGAGTAGTATTAGTTATATACAGTTAGATTTTCTTTATTTTTAAGAGAGTTATATTGAGTTTAGAGATTGTTTAGTTTAGAGAGAGTAGTTAGCTAGGAAAGGCTAGTTAGTATTAGTTTAGTATGTTTTTTAGGATAGAGAGAAGTAGACTTTAGATTGTTATTAGTATTTAGTAGTAGATTAGTAGTTAGATAGATTTTAGAGATTTCTTTTTTAGAGAGTATTAGATAGAGTTCTCGAAGTTTAGTAAGTTTTAGATAGTGAGGAGTCTTAGATAGTAAGATATTTGGAGTTTAGTCTTAGGTAGAGTTTATTTAGCTAGAGAGAGTTAGTTACGGAAGTATAATTTTTTTAGTTTAGAATATAGAGTTAGATTTATTTTGAGAGTTAGTTTAGTTTAGAGTAGTTAGTAGATTTAGTAGTATTCTAGTAGAGGTAAGATAGAGAGTAGTTATGAATTAGATAGTAAGATTAGAGATAGAGAGAGAGATAGAGTAAGAGATTTTAGTTAGAGAGAGTTTTAGTAGTATTTTAGTTTAAGTTAGTTTTAGTTAAGATAAGTTTAGTCAGCGATTGTAGTTTAGAGATTTATATAGATGATAGTTTTCAGTAGTTATTTAAATAGATAAGAAAGTAGTAGTTTAGTTTAGAGTTTAAGATTAGGAGTAGAGTTTTTTTTGTAGAAGAGTTAGATAAGAAAGTAGTTTAGATAGAAGTTAAGATTATAGAGATTTGTTAGAAGTGTAGAATGTACTTAGTAGTTGAACGAGAATAAATTTTAGTATAGTTAGTAGTCAGAGAGGTTTAGAGTCAGAGTTAGAGATTTTAGAGAAGATAGATAAGTCAGATATGAGAATTAGTTTAGTTAGTAGTAGAAGGAGTTAGACTTAGATTTTAGTAGATTAAGACAGATAGATGAGATAGATTATTAGAAAGAGTAGAGAAGATTAGAAGATTTAGAGAGTAGAGATGTGATTAGGTATGAGAGTTATAGTAGAGGTAGAGCAGTAGTTTTATTACGTTAAGCTAGAAGTTATAGTTAATAGAGAAGATAGATTAAAAAAGAAGTTGGGGTTAAAAGGAAGGTATAAAAAAAGGGTTTTTAAAAGGAAAAAAAGTTTTATTTTAAAAAGAGAAAAGGGGTTTAAGAAAGAGATAGTAATTAGTTAAATTTAGGGGGAAAAAAAGGTAAAAGAGAGGTAAATTTAAGTTTAGAAAGGAGGTTAAAGAGAAGGTTAGAAGAAAATTTTTTTTGGGAGTGAAGTAGAGTAATAAAAGTAGATTAAAAGAGTAGCAGATTTTAGAAAAGAAAGTTAGATCAGTAAATAAAAGGAGTGGGAAAGAGAGTTAAATTTTTTTTTTTTAAAAGGGATATTTGGGGGTTTAGAGATTTAAGGTAAAGAAAGAAAAAAAAGGATTTGATTGGGGAAATAATTTAAAATGAGAAGAAAAGAAGAGAGGGAAAAAAAGGAAATAGATTTAGGAAAAAGATTTTAAAAAAAGGGTTTAAAGTTAAGGGGGAGATTTAGAAGTTTTTAAGTAGTAGTAAGAAAGAGGGAAGTATGGGAGGTAGAGCTATAGTTAGGAAGAAATTAAGAGATAAATTAGAAGAAGTAAGAGAGTAGGTTAGAGAGATATAGAAATAGTAAAGATTTTAGAGAAAGGAAAGAAGTTTATAAGATAGGAGTTAGAGTAGAGAGTAGAGAGAAAGAGTAAGAGAGAAAGGGTTAGGTTTAAGGGAGGTAGGAGTAGCAGAAGGTAATGAAAAGATAGAGTTTGGATTAGTTAGAGGATAAGAAGTTAGAGAGAGTAGTATAGTAAGTAGAAGATAAGTAGAGTTAAGAAGTAGTTTTAGAGTGGGAGAAGTAGGAAATAAGTTTAGGAAGGAAAGATTTGGGGTAGATTTAGAGGAGAAGAATTAAAATTAGTAGAAGAGTAAGAGAGAGTAGAAGAAGGTAGAAGGAAGAGTTTAGAGAATAGAGAGAGATAGGTAGAAGGGTGGGGAAAAGGAGAAAGTAAGAGAGTTAAGAAGGGGGAAGAGAGTTAGAGATGGGGTAGAGATAGTAAGAAAGATGAGGGGGGAGGGGTTAAATTTAATTTAAGGGGGTGTAATAGAATAATTAGTGAAGATAAAGAGTAGAAAGTTTAAGGAAGTAGAGTTTGTAGAGGAAGTGTAGTAAGGAGAGAGTAGAAGAGGAAAAAAGTAGAGAAGTAAGGGTTTAGTAAAGTATAGATAGTTAGGGGATAGAAAGTAGTGAGAATAGAATTTAGAAGATAAATTTAGATTAGTAGATAGAGAAGGGGGAGGTTAGGCTTAGGAGATATGGAGTTAGTATAAGATATAGGAGTAAGAGAGGAAGAAAGTTAGAGGAGTAGTCAAGGGGGGGTAAGTAGAGTTAGAGGGGTAGTAGAGTAGTTAGAAAGGGGGGAAGAAAAAAATTAAAGGGGGTTAAAAAAAAAAAGAATTTTTGGGGGGGGTGAAATGGGGTGGGGGGAAGGTAAAATAGGGGGGTTGGGAAAAAAGGGGAAAAAAAGGGGAAAAGAAAAGTAAGGGGAAAGAAGTATAAGGGGGGAAAAAGGGGGAAAAGGGGGGAATTAGGGGGGGGGGGGGAAAAATTAAAAATTTGGGGGGGAAGGGGGAAAAAAAAGGGAGATAGTATATTAAGAGGATATGGAGTAGAGAAAGTTTAGATAGATAATAGTAGGAAGAGGGAAGGGGGGGGAGTAGGGAGGAGGGAGGATGGGGGTAGAGAATAAGGGAGGTATAGTAGAAGGGTGAGATAGAGTAGGTTAGGAGTAATAGGAGAGTAGGATAGTTAGGGCGAGGTATAGGAGTATATTAGAGTAGCGGAGGGCTAAGGAGAGTAATAGGTAGAGAAGAAGGGGGAGTAGAGAGTAGGATAGGTAGGGGGAGGTCGAAGTAGTAAGGGTAGGATAGAGGTAGGAGGGAGGAAGAGGGTTAGAGGGTAAGGAGTTAAAAGAGGTAGGGGATAGAGAGGGGATAGGAGGGTAGAGTAGGTAGGAGTGGGAGGGAGTGAAAGAGGAGGATTATAATTAATAGGGGTAGGTAGGAAAGTAGTAGAGGGGAGAGTAGATAGGGGTATATAGTTATAAGGGAGGTAAGGAGGAAGGAGATATTAGGGGGTAAAGAGAGGAGGGGGGTAGAGGGTTGGAGAGGTAGAAGAGATAGGGAGTTAGGTAATAGGAAGAGATAGGTAGAGGAAGAAGTAGGTAGGAGGGAGAAGGGAGTTGAGGGGAGTAGAGGAAGGGTATATGGGGGAAGGTAGTAGTAAAGAAATTAAAATATAGGTTAGGTAGTAGTGAGTAGGTATAAAGTAGTAGTAGTAAGTATGGATAGTGATTAGGGGAGGTATGGGTAAAGGGTGGTAAGTAGGGTAGGAGTAGCGGAGTAGGTAGGTAGGTGAGAGAGGGGGGGGGGGGAGGTATAGTAGGGAGTATAAGGAGTATAAGTAAGTAGAGGTAAGAAGTAGAGTAGAGTAGAGGGGAGGGGAGAGGGGGTAGAGGTAGGGGAAGGGGAAGAGTAGTAGTGGGATATAGAAGGGGGGAGGTTAAAGAGTAGAGGTTTAGTAGTAGATAGATAGGGGATAGGAGATTAGTAGGGGGGGGGAAAAGGAGGAATATTAAAGAAGGGGATAGGAGTAAGAAAGGAGTAGTTCTTAAGGTAGAGGAAAGAGTAGTAGAATAGGGGGGGGAGGTGGTAGAGATAGGATAGGGGTAGAGGAAGGAGGGAAGATAGGTCAGATATAGGAAGAAAGTGAGGGGAAGAGGGGGAGTTAGATTAGGGGGTATAGAGGGGGAAAGGATAGTAGAGGGGGAGGGAAGATAGGAGAGTATAGAGTAGTAGAGAAGGAGCAGGGGAAGGTTAGAGAAGAGGATAGGGAAGGGTAGAGGGTAGGTTAAAGAGAATAGGTTAAGAGGTAGATAGAAAGGGGTTAAAAAGGGAGTAGGAGGGAGAGTAGGGGAGAGAGGAGGTGAAGAAGTAAGTTAAGAGGGTAGAAAGAAGAAGGAGAAAGTACAGAGAGATAGATTAGTAAGAAAAGAAAAGGTTAGTAGGAGCATGAGCATAAAAGAGTTTTGAAACGGGGAAAAAAAAGTAGTAGAGAAATGTAGATGAAAGTAGAATGTAAGTCAGATTAGAATGTAACGAGATGATAGTAGTAGTGAGTAAGCAAGAATGGTAGAGTAGTAATGAGAAGTAGAAGACAGTGTAGGTCAGTAAAGAGAGTTGTAGTAAGAAAAGTAAGTAGACGAGTAGCAATAGAGATGAAAGTAGTAAAGTCCAGTAGTATAAGAAAGTATAGCGAAATAAGTGAACGTATAAGAGTCGTGACGAAAAGAATAGTAACAAAGAAATATGTAGAAAAAGTAAAAAAGAGAGACAAAGAGAAAGAGAGTAGAATGTATTAGAGAGAAAGTCAGCAAAAAGGAAAGTTAGAATAAAAAGTAGATAAAGAACAATAGAAGAACGTGTATGAGTAAGTATAGAGAAAAGTAGTAAAGTAGTAAGTAGGAGAAGTAAAGTAAGAAGTAAGAAGTAGAAGTTAATAATAGTAGAGCAAAGTACAAAGATAGAGTAAAGTAGTCAGAGAGTAGAGAGTAATAGATAGAGTAAATGTAGACAAGAGTAGTAAAAGTAATAAAGTAATAGAGAGTAAGTAAGAGAAAAGAGGTAGAAGAGAGTAAGGTAAGAAGTAGACAGATATAGTTGTGTAAGTAGGTAGAGAGTCAAGAATGTATAGTTAAAGCAAGTAAGAAGTAAGGTAGTAAAGAAAGTAGAAAAGTATAAACCCTGTTAGAGAGTCGAAGGAGTAGAAGGAAAGAGATAGTAACGAGTAGTATATAGAGAGTAAGAGCGTAATTGAGTCAAGTATATAAAGCGAGTAGAAGTAAAAACGTAGAGTAAAGAGTAGTAGGTAGGTTAAAGTAGTAAAAAAAAAAAGAAGAGAGTTAAACGTAGAAGAAAAGTAGTAAGTAGGTAAGTAGTAGAGAGTTAAAGTAGTAAGAGAAAAAGTGTGTACGGGTAGTAGAGTAAGAGTAACAAGTAGGTCGAAATGACGAAGAAAAAAAGGAAAGTAGTAGAGTAAAAAAAAAAGGAAAGAGAACCGTAGAGTAAGAAGTAGTGTAAGAGTAAAGCATGGAGTAAAAAGAAAAAAAAGGTAGTAGTAAAAAAGAGAATAAAGTAAAGTAGTAGAAGAGAAAGACGAGAAGTAAGTAAGTAAAATAAGTCAGTAAGTAGTGAGAGAGTAGAGTAGTAAGAAAATACAAAGTAAGAGTAGTAGAGTAGAGAGTTAGAATATAAGAGTAGAAGAGTAGAAGTATAGTAAGTAGAGAGAAAGAAAGAAGTATAAGTAAGAAATGAGTAGGTAAAGAAGAAAGTAGAAGTAGTAAAATGTAGAATGTAAGTTTAAAGGAGTAAGGTAAGGAATACGAGAAGAAAGAATGTAGAAGTAGAAATATTAAGAGTAAGTAAGAAGTAAAGTAGGTAAAATGTTGAAAAGTAAAATTAAAGTAAAGTAGAGAGAGTTAGTAAAGAAAATGAGTAAGTAAAGAAGAAAGTTAGAGAAGTAGAAAGTGAGTAGTAGAGATGTAGCAAGTAGAGAAAGTAGTCAAGTAGAAAGTAGAAGTAAAAAGTAGTAGTAGTAAGAGAGAGTAGTGAGTAGAAGTAATGAAGTATAGAAGTAGAAGAGAAGTAAGAGTAGGAAGAGAAGTACGAGTAGTTAAGTAAGAAAGGAGTTAAGAGTAGAAAGAGAAGTAGATAGAGAAAGAAGAGTAGAGAGAGAAAAGTAGCAAATAAGTAAGAGAGGAAAGAGTAGTCAGAAGAGAGTTAGAGTAGAAGTAGAAAGAGTAGAGGATTAAGTGAAAGTAGAGAAGTAGAGGAGTAGAGAAAGAGTAGTAGTAGGTAAGTCTGAGAAGGACGATAAAAGAGTAAGAAGGAGTGAGTAGAGTAAAAAGTAGTAGAAGCTAAGCAGTAAGAGTTTTTTTTTTAGAGTAAATGCGAAAAGAAGTAGGCAGTTAGAAGTATAGAGTATAGCTAAGAGAGTAAGTAAGAAAGTTAGAAGTTAGAGAGTTATTAGTAAGTGTAAAGAGTAGAGAGCGTTAATAGCAAAGTAAGAAGAGTAGTAAAGTCAGTTAGAAAGTAGAGAGTGAGAGGTGTAGAATAGAGAAGTAGAAGAGAGTAGAAGAGTAAGTATAAGTAGAGTAAAAGAGTAAAGAAGTACGAGAGAGTAGTAGTAGACAAGAGGTAGTAGATGAGAGTTAGTGTAAAGTAGAAAAGTAGGAGTAATAGAGAGAGAGAAAGTATAAGAGAAAGAGTAAGTCAAAGAGAAAGAAAAGAGTGCGAAGAGTAGTAGTGAGAGGAAAGAGGTAGAGTATAGAGAGTAGAGAGGCGTATGTAGAAAAAGAGAAAAGAGGTAGAGTAGAGTAAGTAGACAGAGTTAAGTAAAGAAAAGAGTAAAGAGTAAGAAGTAAATAAAGTAGAGAGAGTAAAGTTGGCAAAAGAAAGAAAACGAGAGAAAAAGAAGTACAGGTAAAAAAAAAGTAAAAGTAAGAACAAGTAGTAAGGAGAGTAGAGAGGAGAGAGTTCAGGCAGCAGTAAGAGAAGTAAAGTAGTAAGAAAAAGAAAGAACGAAAAAGTAGAGAGAAAGAGGAAAGAGTAGTACATAGTAAAAAAAAGTTAGAAGAGAGTAGACAAGAGTCATAAAGAGAGTAGTAAGAAGACGAGTAATAGAATAGTAAGTAGTAGAAAGAATAAGAGTAACAAAAAACAAGAGAGATAAGTAAGTAAAGAAGTAAGAGTTGGAAGTAGTAGTAGATCGTTAAAGTAAAGTGAGTACAGAAAGTAGAGTTAAATGGGTAGTAGAGTGTAGAAGAAGTAGAGAGTAGTATAGTAAAGTAAGAAGAGCAGAAAGAGTAGAAGAAGTAAAGAGAGTAGTAGTAAGTAGAGTACTGTAAGTTCAACTGAGAGAAAAGCCAGTTAGAGTAAGACGGTATGATAGAGAGTTTAGAGTAAAAGTAGTAGAGAGTAGAAGTAAAGCAGCAGAAAAAAAAAGTAGATAAAGTAAAATGAAAGAGAATATAACAGTCAGAGAGAGTAGTAGTACGAAGAGTAGAGTACAAAATGAGAGTAGTTAATAGTAGATACGAAGAGTAGAGTAGAGAGGTAGAAAAAGTGAGAGTATAAGGTAGAAGAGAGAGCGTAGAAAGTAGGAGTAGAAGTAAGTCGAAAGAAGAGAAGAGGGCGTTCTGAGGGTTAAGTAGAAGTACAAAGTAAGAGGTAGTATGTAGAACAGAGTAGTAGTAGAGAGTAGAAGTGTAGAAAGCAGAGAGTAAGACAAGTTTGTAAGAAAAGGTATGTAAAAGAAGAGAAGAGTAGTAGAGTAAGAGTAGAAAGTTGGAGACGTAAAGATAAAACGAAGTAAAAGAGAGTTAGTAGTGAAAGTAAAGGGAGTAGTATAGAAAGTAAGAAGTAGAGTAAAAAGAGAAGTAGAGTAGAGTCGAGAGATGAGTAAGAGTTTAAGAGAAGAAGAAATGTAGAGAGTGAGTGAAAGAGTAATATAGAGTAGAAGTTTAAACGTAGTAAGAGAAGAGAGTAAGTTAGAAAGGTAGAGACAGAGAGACCGAAGAAGAGACGAGAATAGAAGTGTAATCAAGTGAGGTAGATCGTAGAGTAGAACGAAGCAAAGAAAGTAGAAAAAAGAGAGAAAGAATCGAGAAATGAAGAAGAGAGAGTAGAAGAACAAGTAGAGTTAGTAAGTAGATTGTAGTTAGTAAATGTAGGAGAGGTAGTAGTAAAGTTAGTAAGAGAGAGTAAGAAGATAGTAGAGTTAGATAAGAGAAGAAGTCAGTAGTAGTAAGAGTAGAAGTAGTGAAGAGTAGAAGTAAGAGTAGAAGTAGAAAGAGGAAAAAAGAGAAGTAGTAGAAGTAGAGAAGAAAAAAAAAAAGTAAAGTAGCAAGAAGGAAGTAGTAGAAGAGAGAGTGTTAGTAAGTAGAGAAGAAGAAGTATGAGTAGAGAGTAAGTAGAAGTAAGAAGAAGCAGAAGTAGAGTAAGAAGTAGAGAGAGAGTAGTAGAGTAGAGTAAGTTAGAGTAGAAAAGAGTAGTAAGTAGAGAGAGTAGTTAAGAGTAAGAGTAAGAAGAGCAGTAGTAGTAGAAAAAGAAAAAAGTAAAGTATCGTTAAGTAGAGAAGTAGAGAAAGAAGTAAGAGTATAGTAGTATTAAGTTGTAAAAGTAGAGAGAAAGTAAGTAAGTAAGAGTAGAAGTAAGTAAAAGAAAGAGAGTAGTAAAGAGTTAAGTAAAGGAAGAAGTAAGAAGAGTGAGTATAGAGTAGTGAGAAGAAGTAGTAGTAAGTAGTAAAATGTGAGTAAGATAGAGAGAGTAGAAAGTATGAAGTAGTAGAAGTAAGAGTAAAAGTAGAAAGAAGTAAAAGAAGTAGAAGAGAAGAAAAGTAGGAAGTAGAGAGTAGAGTAGTAGTAAGTATGTATAAGAAGTAGTAAGAGTAGAGAAGAGAAGTAAGTGTAGGAAGAGAGTAGTAGAGAAGAGTAGGAGAGTAGAAGTAAGAGAGTAGTAGTAGAAAAGAAGTAGAGGAGTAGAGTAGTAAGAGTTAGAGAGTAGAAAGAGTAGTAAGAAAGAAGTAGTAGAGTAGCAGTAGGGAAAGATCAGTACAAAAGAGTAGTAGTAAGAGTAGTAAGTAGTAAGAGAAGAAGAGTAAGTAGTAAAAAAGTAGCAGTAGAGAGCAGAGTAGAAGATGTAAAGGTAAGAGAAAGAAGAGAGAGTAGAGAAATAAGGAGTAGTAAGAGAGAGAGAGTAAGTAGAGAGAAGTAAGAAGTAAAAAGAGTAAGTAAGTAAGAGTAGAGTACAGAAGTAGAGTAAGTGTAGAGAAGTAAGTAGTAAGAAGAAGTAGTGAAAGAGTAGAGAGTAAGTAGAGAGTAAGAAGTTAGTAGAGTAGAAAGAGAGAGTAGTAGAGTAGTAAGTAACAGTAGTTAGAAGTAGTTAGAGAGAAAAGAAGTAGTAAGTAAAGTAGAAACAGAGAGAGTAGTGAGAAGAAGTAGTCAGTAAGAAGTAGTAGTCAGAGTAAAGAGAGTAAGAAGAGTAGAAGTAAAGAGAGTAAAAGAGAAGTAAAGTAGTAAGAAGTAAGTAGAGAGTTAGAGAGTAAAGTAGCAAAGTAAGGAAAGACAGTAAGCAGTATTAAAGGAGAGAGAGTAGAAGTAGTGTAAGATGTAGTAGTAAGAGTAGAAAAGACGTATAGTAAGTAGAGTAAGAAGTACAGTAGTAAGAAAAATAGTAGTAAGAGAGTAGCAGAGTAGTGTAAAAGTAAGGTGAGTAGTAAAGGTTGTTGAAGACAGTGTAGAGAATAGAAGTAGAGAGAAGAGAAAGAAAGAGTAAAGTGTAGTAGTAACCAGTTAGTAGTAGTAAAGAAGAAGAGTAAGTAAGTAGAGAGTAGACAGAGTAAGTAGAGCAAAAGTACGTAGAGAGTAAGGAAGAGTAATAGTAAGAGAGAGTAGAGAAAAGTAGAGCAGTATGAGTAGTAAGAGAGTAGTAGTAAAGTAAAGTAGAGAGTAAGAGAGTAGTAGAGTAGAAGTAGAGAAGAGTAAAGAGTAAAGTAGAGTAGTAGTAGCAAGAGTAAGAAAGAGAGTATAGAGTTAGGAAGTAAGTAAGTAGAAAAAGTAGAGAAGTAGTAAAGAAAGAGTAGAGAAGAAGTAGAGTTAGTAATTAGCATGAAGTAGAGTAGAGAGAGAGCAAGAGTAGAAGTAGTAGAGTAGTAGAAGTAGTAAAAGAAGTAAGTAGAGAGAAGAGAGAGAGTAGAAATAGAGTACAAAGTAAGTAGTATGTAGTAAGTAAGAAAAGAGAAAGTAGTAGTAGAGTAAAGTTGTAGAGTAGTAGAAAGTAAGTTGTAAAGAGTAAAAGAGGTAGTAAGAGTAAAGTAGAGTAAAAAGATTAAGTAGAAAGAGAGTAAGTAGGAAGAGAGAGTAAGACGTCGAGAGAAGGTAGTAGCAGAGAGAGAAGAGAGTAAAAGTTAAGATAAAGTAGTAGTAGAGAAGTAGTAATAGTAGTAAGAGTAAAGAGTAAGAGTAGAGAGTAAAGAGAAGTAAATTAGAGTAAGTAGTAGTATAAGAGAGAAGTAGTAGAAGTAGTAAAGTAGTAGTAGAGATAGTAGAGTAGAAGTAAGAACGAGTAAAGTAGTTGAAGGAGAGTAATGTAGTAGACAAGTAGAGAGTAAGAGAAAAGTAGTAGTTTGTAAGTTAGAGTAAGAGTAAGTAAGTAGGAGTAGTAGAGAAGAAGGAAGTAGAAAGATAAGAGTTAGTAGAGAAGCAGTAGAGAAGATGTAGAGTGGAAAGAGTGTAGTAAAAGTAGTAAGTAGAAGTAGAGTAGAAAGAAGTAGTAGAGAGAGTAGAAAGAAGTAAGAAGAATGTAAAGTAAAGAGTAGAGTAGAGACAAAGTAGAGTAAGTAGTAGTAGAAAGTAAGTAGGTAGAGAGTAGAAGAGTAGAGAGAGTACAGAGTCTGAGAGAGTAGGAGTAGATCAAGAGAAGAGTAAGAAGAGTAGAAGAGTAAGTAAAGAGTAGTAGTAAGAAGTAGTAGAGTCAGTTAGAGAGTAAGTGTAAGAGAGTAGAGAGCAGTAGAGAGAGTAAGTACAAAAGAGTAGAGTAGTAGAGTAGTTAGTAGTAAAGTGTAGAAGTAGAAGAAATTAAGTGTAAGTAAGAGAAAGAGTAAGAGAGAAAGTAAGAGAAAAAGTAGAGTAGACAATAAAGTAGTAGTAAGAGTAAAGTAGAAGTAGTAAGTAGTGTAATAGAGTAGTAGTAAGAGAGAAGTAGAGTCAGTAGAAGAAGTAAGAGTAAGTACAAGAGAGTAAAAGAGAGTAGAGAGAAGTAGTAGTAGAGTATAGAAGAGAAGAGTAGTATGAAGTAGTAAAAGAGTAGTAGAGTAAAGTTGTAAGTAGTAGAGTAAGTAAGAGAGTAAAAAGTAGAAAAGGTAAGTAGAGAGAGTAGAAAGAGTAGTAGTAAGAGAAAGAGAGTAGTAGAGAAGTAAGAGTCTGAGTAGTAGAGAGAGTAGAGTTAGAGAAGTAGTCAAAAAGTAGTAAGAGAGAGACCGAAAGCGAGAGTTAAGTGAAGCAGTTAAAAGGAGTAGTAGAGTAAGAGTAGAAAAGTAAGTCAGAAAGATGTAGAGTAGTAGTTGAAAAGAAGAAAAGTAGAGTGAGTAGACGAGAGAGTAGAGAAGTAAGAAGTAAGAAGAGTTAAAGTAGAGTAGTAGAGAGTAGAGTAATTGTTAAGTAAGTAAGAAGTTGTAGTAGAGTATGCAGTGAAAAGTAGAGCAAGAGTTAGAGTAGACTAAGAAAGAATGAGAGTAGAGGAGAGTAGAGTAGAAAGTAGAGAGTCAGTAGTTATCAGGTAAGTCGTAAGAAAGCAGAGTAGCAGTAAGTAAGAGTAGACAGAGAAGAGAAGTATAGAGAGAGTAAGTAGAGTTAGTAGTAAGAGTAGTAGTTAGATAAAGCAAGTAAGAGAGAAAAGTAGGAGAGAAGTTAGAAAAGAGTAGAGTAAGAGAGGTATAAGAGAGTAAGAAGTTATAAGTAAAGAGAGTAAGAGAGAGAGTTTAGTAGTAGAAAGTTAGTAAGTAGAGAGTATGTAGTAGAGAGTCAGTAGAGAGTAGAAGAGAGTAGAGAGAGAAGTAGTAGTAGTAAAGTAGATTCAGAAAAGAGAGAGAGTAGAAGTAGTAAAGTAAGTTAGAGAGAAAGAGAAGTGTAGACAGAGTAGTAAATGAGAAGTAAGTTAGAAAGTAGGAAGAGTAAAGAGGTAGAAGACAAAGAGTAGAGATAACAGAAGAGAGGAAGTTGGAGTAGTAGAAGAGAGTAGAGAAAGTAGAGTAAACGTATAGTCAAGAGTAGAGTAGAGAGTTAGAGTAGAGAGTAGAACAAGAGTTAGAGAAGATGAGTTAGTAGTAGAAGCATGAAGAAGAGTAAGTCAGTATAGAAGTAGTAAGATGTAGGAGAGAGTAGAGTACTGTAGAGTAGTTAGTAGAGTAGTAGTCAGAAGTAAGTAGTAGAGACAGAGTAGTTCAAATAGAAGAGTAGTAAGTAAGTACAAGTGTCAGTGATAGTAGTAGAGTAAGATGTAAGTATGAGAAGAAGTAAGTAGTTAGAAGTAGAAGAGTAAAAGGAGTATTAATAGTAAGTAAGTAGAGGTAGACAAAGTAGTAGAGAAGTTGGTTACAGGTAAGAAAGAAGTAAAAGTAGTAGTGAGAGAAGAAAGAGTAGAAAAAGTAGTAGAGAAGTAAGTAGTAAGTAGAGTAGAAGAGAAGTAGTAAGTAGAAGAAAAGTAAGAGAAGAGAAGTTATGTAGTTAGAAGAGTAGTAGTCGAGTCAGTAAGAAGAGAGTCAGTAGTAAAGACAGAAGAGAGAAGAGAGTAGTCAGAGTAGAGAGAGAAAAAGTAAGTAGTCAGTAGAGAGAGAAGTTGTAGTAGGTAAAGAGTAGTAGAGAGTGTAAGGAAGAGAGAGGAAGTAGTAAGTTGTAAAAGAGTAGTAGAGAAAGTAGTAGAGAAGAGTAAAGTAAGAGTAGAGAAAAGGAAAGAGAGAAAGAGTGTAGTAGAGTAGTAGTGGAAAGTGAGTAGAGGTAAATAGTAATACGTAAGTAGGAGTAGAGAAGTAAAGTGTAGAAGTAGTAGAGAAGAGAGAAGTAGTTAAGTAGAGTGTAAGTAGAGTAAGAGGTAAGAGAAGTAGTAGAATACAGTGTAGTAGAGTAGTAAGTAGTGAGAGAGAGTAGAGAGAGAGTAGTTAGTAAAGTAGAGTAAGAGTTAATGAAAGTTAAGTAGAGAGTAAAGTTTAAAAGAAAGAGAGAAAGAGAAAAGTAGTAAGTAAGAGTTAGAGTAAGAGTCAGTAGAGAGAGAGTAGAGTAAGTAGAGTAGTAGTAGTAGGTGTAGAGAAGAGAAAGTAAGTAGTAAAGAAGAGTAGTAGTTAGTAAAGTAGAGTACAAAGAAAGTAGTAGGAGTAAGAGTAAAAGAGTAAAGAGAAAGTAGAGTAAGAGTGTAGTAAAGTAAGTAGTAGTCAGTAAGAGAGTAGAGAAGTAGTTAAAAGTAAGTAGACGTAGAGTAGTAAGTAGAGTATAGAGTCAAAAGTAAGTAAGAAGAAGTCTGTAGAGAAGAGTAGAGAAGTAAGAGAAGAAAGTTAGTAAAAGTAGTAAGTTATGAAGAGAAAGTAGAAAGAGTAGAGAGTAGATGATAAGTCTAAGAAGAGTAGTAAATAGTAAAGTAGAACGAAGAGAGTAAGAGTAAGTAGAGAGTAGTTAAGTAAGTAAGAAGAGTAGTTAAGATTAAGAGAAAGTAGAGAGTAGTTAGTAAGTAGAAGAGTAAGTAGTAGAGTAGAAAAGTAGTAGTTAAAGAGCTCAAGACAGTAGAAAGTTAAAGTAGTAGTAGTAGAGGATAGTAAGTTCAGAAAAGAGTAGTAGTAAGCAGAGAAAGTAAGTTAGAAAGAGTAAGTAAAGAAAGAGTAGAAGAAAGAGAGAGTAAGTAGAGTGTAGTAGTAGTAGAGTAAGTAGAGTTCAGGTAGTAAGAGATAGGAAATTAAGCAGTAGAGAGTAAGTTAAGTAGTAGAGAGTAAGTAGTAAAGAGTAACCACAAAGTGAGTAAGTAGTAGAGAAAGTATGAGAGTAGTAGTAAGGAGTATTAGAGTAGAGAAGTAGTAGAGAGTAAAGTATGTTAGTAAAGTAGAGTAAGAAGTAGAGTAAAGTAGAGTAGTCAAAGTTGAAGAGTAAGAGTAAGTAAGAAAGAGAGATAGTAAAAAAGCAAGAGTAGTAGAGATTGCAGTATAGAGTAGAAGTAAAAGTAGAGAGTAGTAAGTAAGCGAGAGAAGTTAAAGAGTAGTAAGTAAGAAGAAAGAAGAGGTGTAGAAGAGAGAAGTAGACAAGTAGAGAGTAATAAGTAAGAAGTAAGTAAGTAGTAGAGTATAATATGTAAAAGAGAGTAGAGTAGAGCGGTAAGTATAGAGAGAGTAGAAGAGTAAAGTAAGTAGAAGTAAGCATAGTTAAAGTAGAGAGAGAGTGTAGTAGAGAGAGTATAGAGAAAGTAAGGTAGTAAGAAGAGTAGTAAGTAGAGTAGAAGTTAGTAGAGAAGAGTAGAGAGTAGTAGAGAGAGAGAGTAGAAATTCAGAGTAGCAAAGGTAAGTAGGAGAAGCAGAGAGTAAGAAGTAAGTTGTTGAGAAAAGAAGGAGTAGAGTAAAGAGAAGAGTAGAAATAGAGTAAGAAGTAGGTAGAGAGTAAGTAGTAAGTAGAAAAGTAGAGCAGTACAGTAGAGAGAAAATAGTATCAGTAGTAGTATTTAGCTAAGAGTAGTAAAGAGAGAGAAAAGAGAGTAGTAAGAGAGTAAGTAAAGAAGTAAGTAGTAGAGTAGCGTAAGTAAGTTGTAGAAGTAAGAGTAAAAGAGAAAAGTAAGAGTTTAGAGTAGAAGAGAAAGAGAAAGTAGTAGTAAGTAGAAGTAGTAGAAGTAGTAAGAGTAGTAAAAAGTAGTAGTAAGAGAGTAGTAGAGTATAGAGTAGTAAAGTTAAGTAAAGAAAGAGAGAGTAAGAGAGTAAAAAGAAGTAGTAGAGAAGTTAGAGAGTAGAGGAGAAGTAAGAGTAAAGGTTAAAAGAAGAGTAAGTAAGAAGCAGTAGAGTAAAAGAAAAAGTAGTAAAGCAGTAAGAAAGTAAGTAGTAGAGAATGTAGAGAGAATAGAAAAAGTAGAAGTAGAGAAGAAGTAATAGAATAAGAAAGAGTAAAGTAGGAGTTGTAGAGTAGTTAGAGAGTAGAGAGTAAGAGTAAAGAGATAGTAGAGAAAAGAGTCAGAAGTAGAGAGTAAGTAAGTAAGTAGAAGTAGTAAGTAGGAAGTAGTAGAAGAGTGAGAGTAGTAGATGTAAGTATGTAGTGAAAGTAGAGAAGAGTAAAAGAGTAGAAGAGAGAGTGTAAGTAGAGTAGAAGTAAGTAGAGAGAAGAAGAGTTAGTAAGTAGAGAGAGTAGAAGAAAGAGGTAGTAAAGAGAAAGAGTAAAAAGAAGTAAAGTAAAGTAAGTAGTAGTAGTAGAGAGTAGTAGAAGTAAGAGTAAGTAGAAGATAGTCAAAAGGAGAATAGTAGTAAAGTAAGCAGGAAAAGAGAGAATGAAGAGTAGTAGTAAGGAGAGTAGAGAAAGAGAAAAAAAGAAGAGAGTAATAGAGAGTAGTAGAAGAGTAAGTAGAAGAGTAAAGTAGAGTAGAGTACTGTAGAAGAAAGAGTAAGTAGTAGATAAAGTAGTAAAAGTAGTAAGAGTAGTAGTTGAAGTAGGTAAGTAGAAAGAGTAGAAGAAGAGTAGGTAAGTTAGAGTAGAAAGTAGTAAAGAAGAGCAGTAGGTAGAAGAGAAGTAGAAGAGTAAGAAGCAGTTGTCAGAGAGAGTAGAGAAAGTAGTAGTAGAGCACAGAGAGAGAGTAGTAAAGTAGTTAAAAGAGAAGTAAAGAGAGTAAGAAGCAAAAGAAAGAAGAGTAGAAGAGAGTAGAGGAGAGTAAAAGAAGAAGAGACGAAGAAAGGAGAAGTAAAGTCAGTTTGAGTATAGAAGTAGAGTAAGTAAAGTAGTAAAAAGAGTACAAGAGAGTAGAGAGTCAAAAGTAGAGTAGCAGTCGATAGCAAGAAGTAGTAAAAAGAGTAGTAGAAAGTAGAGTAAAGTAGAAGAAGTAAGTTAGTAGAAAGAAAGTTGAGAAGTAGTAGTAGTAAAGTAAAAGTAAGAGTATGTAGGAAGTAAGTAAAAGAGTAGAAGTAGAAGAGAAGAAGAGAGAAGCAAGTTGTAGTAGTAAGTAGACAAGAGAGTTGAGAAAGTAAGAGAAAAGTAAGTTGAGAGTAGAGTAAGAGTAGTAGAGTAGAGAAGGAAGAGAGTAGAAGTAAGAAGAAGAAGTAGAGAAAGTAGTATGTAGAGTTAGTAGTAGAATAGAGTAATAAGTTAGAGAGTAGAAGTAGTGAGTAGAAGTAGTGAGTAAGAAAGAGAGAAAAAGAAGAGAAAGAGAGTAGAGAGAAATGTAGAGTAGAGAGAGAGTAGAGAGTAGTGTAGAGTAAGTAAGAAGTAGAGTACAGTAGTAGAGAGTAAGTTAAAAGTAAAGTAGTAGAGAGAGAGCAGTAGAAGTAGAGTTAAAGTACCAGAGAAGTAGAGGAAAACGAGTAGTAGTGTACAGAAGTTAGAGAGTTAAAGTAGTTCAGTAGAGTAGTAGAGAGAAGAAGTTAGAAGAGAATAGTAGGAAGAGAAGTAGAAAGTTGAGCAGAAGTTAGTAGAAGAGAAGTAAAGAAGAAGTAGAGTGAGTAGAAGAAGTTTAGTAGAAGTAAGTAGTAGTAGTCAGTAGAAGAGAAGAGTAGTAAGTATGTAAGAAGTAGAGTAAAGAGTAAAAGTAGTAGTAGAGAGAAGTAGAGAGAGTAAGAGAGTAAGAGTAGTTAAGAGTAGTGTAGTAGAGTATGAAGAAGAGAAGTTAAGTTAGAAGTAGAGGAAAAGTAGTAAAAAAGAGAAAGAAGTAGAAACGTAGTAGAGTAAGAGTAAGAGTAAGTAAGAGAACCAAAGTAGAGATGGAGAGTAAGAAAGAGGTAGAAGAGAGATAGAAGTAGTTAGTGAGTAGTTAGATGAACGAAAATAGATAAGTAAAAAGAGTATAGTAGAAAGAGAGTAGAAGTGAGTAGTAAGTAGAGTAGTAAAAGTAGAGAAGAGTAAAGTAAGAGTAGAAGAAGTAAAGAAAAAAGTATGAAGAAGAGGGAGTAGTAAGTAGTAGAAGAGAAGAGATGTACAGTAGAGAGAAAGAGTAGTAGTAAATTAAAGAAAGTAGAGTAAGAGAGTGAGAATAGTAGAGAGTTAAGATGTAGGAGTAAGAGTAAAGTAGTAGAAAGCAGAGAGAGAGTAGTAGAGAAGAAAAAGAGTGAGAAGTAAGTAAGAAGTAGTAAAGTAGTAGAAGAGGAGAAGTCAGTATCAGGATTAGTAAGGAGAGAGTAGAGTAAAAGTAAGTAAGAAGTAGAGAGTAGTAAGAGTAGAGAGAAGTAGAGTAGAGTAGAGAGTAAGTAGTAGTAGAAGACACAAAGAAGTAGAGAGACAAAAAGTAAGTAGTAAGAGTTCAAGTAGAGAGTATAAGAGAAGTTACAGAGAGAGTAGAGTAAGTAAGTAGTAGGCTGTAAAGTATAGAAAAGCAGTAGGATGAGAGTGTAGATTGAGTAGAGCAGTAGGTAGTACCAGATAGAATGTAGTAGCAGAAGAAAGTAGTAGCAAGTAAGAAGAGTTAAGTATGTGTAGAGTAGAATTGAGTAGTAAAGAGAATAGTAAAAAGAGAGATAGAGTAGAGTAATATAGAGAGTAAGTAGAGTAGAAAGTAGTAAGAGAGAAGTAGATTGTAGTAGTGAGTAGGGAGTAGAGTGAGTAGTAGAGTGAGGTAAAAGAGTAAGTAGGAGAAGTAAGAGTAGTAGAAAGAGTAGTAAGTAGTATGTAGTAAGAAGAGTAGTAAAGTTAGTAAAAAGTAGAAGCGAAGAGAGAATATTAAGTAAGTAAAGTAAGAGTAGGGAGTAAGAAGAATAAAAGAACGTAGTAAAGAGAATAAGTAGAGAGAAGATGAAAATGTAATAGAAGATAGAGAGAGAAGTAGTAAGTAGTAGTAGTAAAAAAGTAAAGTAGTCAGTAGAAAGGAGTAGGAGAGAAGAGTAAATGAGAGAAGTAAGTCAGTAGAAATGTAGAGGTAGAGAGGTAAGAGTGAGTAGTCAGAATAGTAGAGAGAGAGATAAGAGTTAGAAGTAGTAAAGAAAGAGAAGAGTAAGTAGAGAAGCAGTAGTAAGTGTTGCGAGAAGAAGTAGAGCTAGAGTAGTAGAGTAGAAAGAATAGAAGTAGTAAGGTAGTAGAAGTAGTGAGAGAAGTAGAGAGAGGTAAAGTATGAAGTTAGAGAAACGAGAGGAGTAGCGTAGTAAAGAGAGTAGAGTAGGAGCGAGAAGAATAGGAGTAGTAGAGATTAAGTAGAGTACAGAGAAGTAAGAGTAGAGCCACTAGTATAGTAAGAGTTAAGTTGAGGAAATGAGAGTATAGAGAAGATGTAAGAGGAGAGAGAAGTAGAGATGAAGTAGAAACGAGAGTAGAGTAGAGAGTAAGAGAGAGATGTAGAGTAAAGCAGTAGAGTAGAGTGAGTAGTAATAGAGGTAGTCCGTCAAAGTAAGAGAGTAGTAGAAATGAGAGAAGAGTAGCAGTGAGTAAGAAAGATGAGTCAGAGTAGTAAGAGAGAAGGAGTAGTAAAGAGAGGTTAGTAAAAAGTTCAGTAGAGGAGTTAGTAGAGTAGAGATAGCAAAGAGTAGGAAAGAGAGTAGAAGAAAGTCAGGAAGAGAGAAAGTACGAAAAGTAAAGTAGATGTAGTAGAGTAATGAGTATAGAAAGAAGTAGAAGAAAGTAGTTAGTAGCAGAAGAGTTAGAGAGAAGTAATCCGTAGAGAGTAAGATAGAAGTAGGTAAGAGATAGAGTTAAGAAGATAGAAGAGTAGAGAGTAGAGTCAGTAGTCGTTGAGTAGAAAGTAGTAGTAGAGTGAAAGAAAAAAGAAGTTTGTTAGTATAAGTACGAGGTTTTTTTTTTTTTTTTTTAGTATGGTGTGGTAAGGAGTGAGTAAGTCAGTAAGTATAGTAAGAGTGTAAGTGACGAGTGAAGTAGAATAGTAAGTAGATAAGAGTAGAGGAGTGTAGTAAGCAAAAAAATCAGTCGTTTTAAAAAAAAAAAGTAAGTAGAGTGAGAGAAACAGTAGAGTAAGAGAAGTAGAGTAGTAGTACGTAGAATTGGGGGGGGGGAAAAATAAGGAAAAGGGGAAAAATTTTTGGGGAAAAAAGGGGGAAATTTAAAATTTAAAAAAAATGAAAGAAGGGGAAAAAAAAAAGGGGAAAAGGAAAAAAAAAAAAAAAAAAGTGGGAATTTTTTTAAAAAAGGGGGGAAAGAAAAAGGGGAGAAAAAAGGGGGGGGAAAAAGGAAAAAAAATTTTTTGGGGGGGGGGGAAAAAGGGATTTGGGGTTTTTTAAAAAAAAAAGGGTGGGGGAAAAAGGGGGGGTTTTTAAAAGTTTTGGGGAAAAAATTTTTAAAAAAGGGGTGGGGGGTTTGAAAAAGGGAAAGGGGGGGGGGAAAAAAAAGGGGTGGGGGGGGGTTTGGGGAAAAAGGGTTTGGGTAGATTTAAAATTTTTTAAAAAAGTAAAAAAAAAAAAAAGGGGTTTGGGGGGGGGGGGGGGGGGGGTTTTTTTTTTGGGGGGGGGGGGGAAAAAAAATTTTTTGGGTTTTTAAAGAAAAAAAAGGGGTTTTGGGTTTAAAAAAAAAAAATTTTTTTTAAAAAAAAATTTTTTTTAAAAATTTTAAAAAAAATAAAAAAAAAAATTTTTAAAAAAAAAAAAAAAAAAAAAAAAAAAAAAATTTTAAAAAAAAAAAAAAAAAAAAAATTTTTTTTAAAAAAGAAAAAAAAAGGGGTTAAAAATAAAAAAGAAAAATTAAGTTTAAAAAAGGAAAAAAATTAAAATTAAAAAATTAAAAAAAAAAAAAAAAAAATTAAAAAAAAAAAATTTTTTTAAAAAAAAAAATTTAAATTAAAAAAAAGAAAGGGGGGTTTTTTTTAAAAAAAAAAGGGGGAAAAAGGAAAAGGGGGGAAAAAGGGTTAGTGGGAAAAAAAAAAGGGAAAAGGGGAAAAAAAAATTTGGAAAAAAGGGGGAAAGTAAAAGAAAAAAAAAATTTGGGGAAAAAAAAAAAAAAAAAAATTTAAAAAATTTTGGGGGGAAAGGGGGGGGGGGGTTTTTTTTTGGGGGGGAAAAAATTTAAAAAAATTAAAAAAAGATTGGGGAGTATTTAAAAAGGGAATTCAAAAAAAAGGGGGAAGGGAAGGAAAAGGGGGGGGGGGAAAATTTTTTAAAAAGGGGGAAAAAAAAAAAGGGGGAAAAAAATTTTTTTTTTTAAAAAAAAAAAAAAGGGGGTAAAGGAAAAAAAAAGGGGGGGAAGGGGGGGGGGAAAAAAGGGGGTTAAAAGAAAAAAAAAAGGGGAAAAAAATGGGGTTTTTAAAAAATTGGGGGAAAAAGGGAAAAAAAGGGGGGGGGAAAAAGAAAAAAGGGGGGGGGGGGGGGAAAG
>JAIWJD010000091.1:17500-31649 GCA_022818045.1 Neotoxoptera formosana | reverse complement strand
ACGGAAAAAATGAATCGAGAAAACGCGTCGATCGAAGACGAGGAAAACATCGAAAACGAAGAGAAAGAAACAAAAAGAATAAAAAAGTAAGAAGAGAAGAGAGACGAAAGAAAAAAGGAAAGAACGAAAAAAAATGAAGCGAAAAGATCGACAAAGAAAATCGAAGAGAATCGCGAGAGACGACAGGAAAAAAATCGAGACCGAAAAGAATCGAGAAGAAAGAAGAAATCGAAAACGGAAAAGGGGAGATCCGAAAGAAATTCGGGGAAGATAGCCGAGGGAGAAAGAGAATCGGAACGTAAAAAACGAGAAGGAAAACGGAAACGAACGAAAAAGACGAAACGAAGAGAAAGAAAAAAAGAAAAAAAAAAGACGAGAAAGATCGAGAAGAAGAACGACAGTCGAGAAAGGAAAAAGCGGAAAGAGAAAAAGGAAAAACGGAATAAAAAGACGAGAAGGAAAAAGGAGGAAAGACGAAAAAAGCAAAAAGAAGGAAAAACGAACGAAAAAAAAAAAAAAAGCGACGGAAGAAAGTCGAAGAAAAAAGGAAATCGAAAGAGAAAAAGCGAGAAAACGAAAAAATCCGAGAAGCGAAGAAGAGACGAAAGAAAAAAGGAGAAGAGAAAAAAAACGAAAAACTTCGAAAAATCGAAAAGAACCGAAACCGAAAATACGGGAGAAGAGAGAAGCGAAAATCGAATCGTAGTCGTCGAAAGAGAAGAGCGAAAAAGCAAGGAGAGGAAAAGCCGAGAAAAGAAGAAGAAGAAAGAAAAGATCGAATAAAGAGGCGAGACGAAAACGACGAGAGAGAAGATCGAGATCGGAAAAAAGAAAGAGAGACGACGCGAAGAAAGAGAGGAGAACAGAGGAAAAAAAAACGATCGATCGAGGCAAGACGAAATCGAAAAAAAACCGAAGAAAAAGAGAGAAGAGAAAAGGAAGAAAACGAACGAGAATCGAAGAGAGAAGCGGAAAAAGAGGAATCGAAGGAGAAGATCGGAAAAAAAAAAGAAAAACGAGAAAGAACAACACGAAAAAAAAGATCGAAAGACGGAGAGAAAATCGAAACGAATAAAGACGAATAACGGAACGAGAAAGAAAAAGACGAATCGAGAAAAAAAATATTTTCCCGTCGAAGAAAAAAGAAAAGATCGAAAGGACGAAAAATCGGAACGGAAAAAAAAAGAGAAGAAGTCGGATCAAAAAAATAAGAATTCGAAGATCGCGAAAAGAAAATCGAACGAAACGAGCGACAAGGAAGAAAAGGAGAAATCGAGCGGAAAAAGGAAAAGAAAAAGGAACACGAGACAGAAACGGAAACGACGAGACGAAAATAAGAAACCGAGGGAGAAAGAAAAACGAGAGCTCCGAGAGAAGAAGAGATCGAGTGAGACGAGAAAATCGCGAGGCGAAGAAGAAGAGAAGAAAGGTGAAAGAACAAAGAAAAACAACGACGAGAGGAAGAGAAAAACGCAGAGAAAATCGAATCGAAGAAGTCGAAAGACGATAAAAAAGAAGAAAGAAAAAAAGGCGGAAGAGAAAAAAGAAAGAAAGAAGATAGAAAAAAAGAGATCGAAAACGAAGAAAAATCGAAAAGGAAAAAAAAAGAAATGTCGCTTAAAAAGAAAGGAAAAGGTAAAAGGAGAGAGAAAAAAAAAAGAAGCGACGAATCGGAAGAAATAAAACGAAAGGAGAAAGAAAGGAGAGGATCGAGAGAAGACGAAACGACGGAAACGAGAGAAGAAAGAAAAAAGAGAAAAAAAACGAGAGAGAAAAAACAAGAGCAAGAATCGAAAGAAAAGAGAGAAAACGAAGAGACAATCGACGACGATCGGAAAGGAAGAAGAGACGAAAGACAAAACGAGAGAGGAGCAAAAAACGAAAAAGAGAAAAAAAGGTCTATAAAAAAGAACAATCGAAAGAGAAGAAGGTCGAGAAAAAAGAAAGAACGAACGAAAGAAGGGAAAACGGAAGAAAAAAAAAGAGACGAGAAGAAACGAGAAGAGAACGCATCGAAAAAGAGCGGAAAAAAAATATCGCGATCGAATCCGAAAGATCGATAAAAAGAAAGAGAAAGAAGAAAGAGAAGACGATCGAAGAAAAAGAAAAAAAAAATCACGAAAGAAAAAAACGGCTAGAAGAAGCGAAAAAGATCGAAAAAAAGAATCGTCACGAAGAAGAATGAAAAAAAAAAAGAAAAAAAGCAGACGAAGTCGAAGAGAAGTCGAAACGAGAGAAAAAAAAGAACGAAAATAGAAGGAAAAACGAACGATTCGAAAGAAAAAAAAGACGAAGACGAAGGGAAAGAGAATAAAAATCGGGGACCGGAGACGGAAAAAGAAAGATCGAGAGAGAATCGGCAAAGAGGATCGACGGAGAGAGAAGTAGAAGAGAGATTTTTCGAAAAGAGGAGCGAGGAACGAAAGAAACAGAATCGCCGAGGAAAAAAAAGGAGAACCGACGAAGAAACGCGGAGAAGACGAAGAAAAAAGAGAGGAACGAAAACGAGAAAGAGAAAATCGAAAATAAAACGACGAGAGAAAGAGAACGCGAAACGAACGAAAGAGCAGACGAAAAAGAAAACGGACGAAAAAGAACGAAAAATCGGAAGAAAAGAAAAGAGACGAGAAAAAAAGAAACGGAAAAAAACGAAAAGTCGAAAATCGAGAAACAGATCGGACGAAACGAAAGGGAGGAACGGCGGAAAACGAGAAAGAGAAGAAATTTCGATCGAGAATGAGAAGGGAGACGAAAAAAAAATCCGAAGAAAGACCCCCCCCCACGCCTCCGATCCCCCCCCCCCGCCGAAGGGGGAAAAGCCCCCCCCCCCCCCTCGGGGGGGAGAAAGGGGAAGAGAGACGAAAACGAAAAAAGGAATCCGTCGAGGAAGGACCAAGAACAAAAAGAGGAGAAAACGAAGTCGAAAGAAGGGGAAAAATCGAAGAATCGAATTTCGGCCGAGTCCGAATCGTCCGGTGCCCGCCGTCGCCGCATTCCCCCCCCTTGGTTTTTCCGGGGGTTGTTTTCGGGGGCCTGCGTTTCCCCCCCCCGCCCGCGGGGGTCGGGCCGGAGGGGGGCGGTCCCGACCCGGAAGGGCGGAGAACTCCGCCGAATCCCGGAGAAGGAAGAGGAACGAGGAGGCGAACCGGCCCGAATACGAAGAGAACGCGTGTATATATGTGGGGTCGGGGGGTGGACCGGGAGATACCGGCGGCCGAGAGCGGCGGTTCGCCCCGAGAGAAAGAAGAGGGGCCCGACGAAGAGACCGGCCCGCGGCCCGGAAGGAGCGGCCGGGGAAGGTGCGTCCGAGACGGGAACCGGCAAAAATACGTTTTCCGAAAGAAGGAGGAAAAGCCGTCGCGAGCGATAGTTCGTAGGTTCGGAAAATCCCCGTCCGAACGCGAAGGGGCGAGGACCGCGGGTATTTTTCTTCCGGTGGGTTCCCCCCCCCCCGCCCCCGGGGAGGGGGCCCCCCGGAGGGGGTTTATTTCCCCCCCCCCCCCCCCTCCCCGGGGGGGGGGCCGGGCCGGTTCCCCCTCCCCCCGGGGAAATCCCCCCCCCCCACGGGCCC
Organism: Neotoxoptera formosana; assembly: GCA_022818045.1. NCBI lineage: Eukaryota > Metazoa > Arthropoda > Insecta > Hemiptera > Aphididae > Neotoxoptera > Neotoxoptera formosana. Next base: position 28,078 of record JAIWJD010000091.1, on the reverse strand, counting down.
CCCCCACCCAACCCCGTCCCGGGGGGGGGGGCGACCCCTCCCCCCCCCCGGCCCCGGGCCCCCCGCCCCCCCCCCCCGGGGACGGGGGGCCCGGCCGCCCGGGGCCCCCGGGGAGGGTCGCGGCCCCGGGTTCCCCCCCCCCCCGCCCCCGGGGCCCCCCGGGGCCCCGTTTGCCGGAGGGAGGGGCCGTCCCGGGGAGGAACAAGAGGCCGAGGAAAGAGGGCGCAGGCCAAGTCCGAAGGTCGAGGGGTCCCCCGCGACGACCCGGAAGTTTTCCGAAGAAGAATACGTCGGCCCCCGGAAGCGAGGGAAGCGGTTTCCCCGTTTCGGTAACCCGGAAGGCGAGATATTGTATATTTTTCCCCGCCCCGGAGAAGGGGGAGAATCGCCGGAGCGGATCCCGCCGCCTGGGAGGCCGGGAGGAAAGGAGTTTTCGATTTCTCGCGGGGACGGAAGGAGAAGGGGAAAAACGAGAGAGGAAGGAGGAAAAAGAGAATCGTCGAAGGGCGGAGTTCGGTGCCCCGAGTTCGAGGGTCGGAGGAGGGCCGAGAAGGAGACCGAGGAGGGAGCGGGAGAGAGAAAGAGTCCGAAGGAAGTCGGAAAAAACGAGAAAGTTCCGAGGCGGAGTCCTGAAAGAGGACGGGCGGGTCGACAACCGAAGTCCGGAAGGCGTCCCCCCGAGAAAGAAAAAAAACCCGATCGGACGATATCCGGGAAGGAGAGGCCGGCCCGGAAAAGATCGGATCCCCGGAAACCGAGAGGGGGGGGGGGGGGGGGGGGGGGGGGGGGGGGGGGAGTAGAGGAGAGGGCGGAAAGGGAAACCCCCGAGAGAAAAAGGAGAAGATCCGGGGAAAGAGGCGGGGGACCCCGCCGGCCCCCCCGAAAGAGCGGATCCCGAAAGGGGGAAGAAGGGGGGGGGGCCGAGACCGAACGGTAAAGTGCCGAAGCGAAAGAAGCCGGAAGAAGGTCGATGCGGAGACGACGAAGGAAAGGACGGACCCGAGACGAAAACGAATGGGGGGGAAAGGAGGAAGAGACCGGCAGGGCCGCGAACCCGGACCCGCCCCCTAGTATTTTCCGAAGGGAGAAGGAGCCGTTCGCGGGCCGAGAGCCCCGAGAGCCGAAGATCCCGACGGAAGAAAAAGTCGAGAATCGGAAGGCCGCAGGCCCCGAAGGGAGACGATTCGCCCGAGCGAACGAAAGGTGAAGGGAAGAAACGCGGGGGGTCGGGGGCGAAAAAAGAACGGGAAGAAGCGGGGAGGAGGAAAGCCCCCCGGAGGGCCCGACGTGCGTTCCGCGCGGAGCGACGAGGAGAAGGGTGGGACAGGGGGGGGGAAGGACCGGCCGAAGGAAGGAAAGGACGAGCGCGGAACGGCCGGTAGAACCGACGAAGCGAGGGTCGCCCCGGCCGACGGTTCGAGAAGAAAGACCGGAGGAAGGGTTTTTCGCCCGGAAAGGGAGGCCCGCATCGAGAGCGGAAAAGAAGAGGGGAAAAGAAAAACCGCGAAAGGATCCGAGGAGACGGGTCGAACGGGGACGAATCCCGCACCCCCGAGTCCGAATCCGGGAAAGCCGAGGAACATGAGTTCCCGCGAGAATCGAGGAACCGGCCGGAGGGAAACTGAAAAGAACCGAGGAGGCTCGACGAGGAACGGGAGAACGGGTTTTTCGGAGAGCGAACGAATCCGGGGCGGATAGGAGACGAGCCCGACCCGGGTCAGAATTTCCCCGCGGGGAGGAAGGAGAGAAGAACGACGGCGGGGGGGGGAGGGAGACGTCCGATGCAAAACGACGAAGATCCGAAGCAGTGCGAGCGATCGGAAAGGGGGGGAGCCGCGGTCCCGGGGAAGGGCCGAATGCGAAAAGGACAACCCGAAGAGGTTTTCCGAGGAGCCGGCCCCGACCGGGCGTGGGAAGAGCGAAGGGGAAGGGACCGACGCGCCCGAACGGAGAAGGAGAACGGAAGATCCCGGGATTTTACGGGATCCCGTAGGGACGAGCCGCGGGGTCCCGGATTAAAGCGGAGAGCGAGAAAAGAGGGAGGCCCGGTCGCCGAGACCCGCCCGTTTTCCCCGGCCGAAAACCGAACGATAAGAGGGTCCGGAGGACCGGAGAGGAGGCCCGCACGCCCCCCCGACGAACCCGGAGAGAAAGGAGAGAGAGGGGAACCCCGGGGAACGAACAAGGAGACCCGAACCCGTTCCGAAGGGAACAAGAAGAGCGAGACGAAAAGAGGACGGGCGCGCCGGGGCCCCCGGGGCCCCCGACCGGGAGGGGGGCCCGGACGAAAACCCCCGCGGCGGAAAATTCGAAGGCGACGAGCGGCCGACGAACGGGTCCGACCCGGGGTCGGAACGAGTCGGGAGGGAGCGCCGAAAACCCCCGGTTCCCCGAGAAGAAGGAAGCGAGATCGAGAAAATATCGTCCGTTCGAGAGCGCATCGGAAGGCGTGGGGGAGGGGATACCGGGTACCCGGAAAAGTCGGGCCCCCCCCCCCGCTATTTCCGGGGGCCGGCCGAGCCCGTCCCGATCGGAGGGGCCGGGGGGAAGAGGAGGAATTCCGATCCCCGAACGACCGGCCGGAGGATCGATATAGGGGAGGCGATCCGACGCCGCCGGATCCGATTCGAAGTACCCGGACCGAGGGAACGGAGAGAAAAAAGGCGAGAGAATCGCGAAGCGAAACGCAAGAGCGGAGAAGAGGAAGAGACGACGCGGAAGAGAAGAACAAGAGAGGAGAAAGCGTCGAGATCGGAGGACGGAAAGAAAGAAGACGAAGAAAAGGGTCGCGGGGGACCGGATCCCCCGGAGGGGCGAAGCAGACCGAGCCGGGAAAGAGTCGGAGAATTCGAACGCGGACCCCCGGACACGGAGATTCGAAGAAAGAGGAAAATCGAGGGAGGATTTCGAACCGGTCCGGTGTTTTCTGCGAGGGACGTCCCGAAAGAGAGCGAAGAGGACGGAAGCGCGAACCGGGTGAACGCAGGAGAGAGGAGGGCCACGAACGGGGGGTCGCGACGGGGGAAACCGGAAAAAAAGACGGGAGAGGCGAGCCGCCCCCCGAAAAACAATCCGCCGAGCGAGAAACCCCCCCCCGGAGGGAAAGAATTCGGGTCGAAGGGGCGAAAGGGATCGTCCACGGAGGAAAAACGGCGCAGAGGGGGGGGCCGGAGACGAGCCGGCAGAAAGTTATTCCCGGAAGCCCCCCCCCCGACGGGAAAAAAGGCCCCCGAAGAACGGATATCGTGGCAGAGAGATCCGGGGGAACGCGAAAAAGGAGTGGGGCCCCGGGAGGGAACGATCGTTATTCCCCGGAAATAGAGGGGTTGAGACGAAAGGCAAGAGAAGAGATTATGTATATTTTTCCCCCCCCCCGGGGGAAACCGCAGTGGAGGCGATCGGACCCCGCCCCCCCCCGAAAGGAATCGAGGGGGAAGCCGAAGGATGAGAAGTATCCCCCCGGAACAACCGGAGGGAAGAGGGCGAGCCCCCGACACGCGAGATGTGCCCACCCCGAGAAAGAGGGGGGCGGCCGGAAAAGGCCCGGGAAATTCTGTTTATCCCCGTGAGTTTTTCGAGGGAAGCGCACCCGGGGAAGCCGTCCGGCAACCCCGGTATCCCGAGCGAACGAAAGATCCCGGGAAGAGGAGATCCCGATTCCCGAAGTGACCCCCGGGAAGGAAAGATTTCGGAAAACCGAATGAGATCCGGAACAAAGCGAAACCCGGGGCCCGAAGGAAAGATTCGAACGAAGTTCCCACCCCCCCGGCGAGAAAAAAAGATTCCCCGCAAACCCCCCGAAGCGAAAGATTCGGGAGAAAAGAAGACCCCGAGATCGAAGGGAAGAGGAGAAATTCGAAAAACGAACGAAAAACGTCGACGAAAGTACAAAGAAAACAAAAAAAGAAAAAAAAAACAAAGGAAAGAAGAATGGAAGAGAGAGAATTCCGAAAGAAAGAAAAGAGGAGAAAAGAGGAGAACACAATCGAAGAAAGAAGAAGAGGAGAGAGGAGAGGAAAAAGAAAAACGTAAAGAAAATCGAAAAAAAAAACGATAAAAAAAAAAATCGAAAAGAGAAGAAAAGAATCGAAAGAAGAAACGAGCGAGCAAAACGAAAGAAAGAGAATAGATCGAGGCGAAATACGAAGTGAAAAAAAATGATCGAGAGCAAAAACGAACGAAAACAAAAAAAGACGAGGGTAAAGGATGAGAAAGAAGATAAGGAAGAACGAAATCGGAAAAAAAAAGAAAAGGAAGGAAAGAAGACAAGAAAGAGATCGAGAAAGATAGAGAAAAGATCGAAAAAAAAAGAAATCGTCGTGAAGCGAAGACGAAGAAGAAAGAAAGAGAAAAAATCGCGAACGAGAGGAAGGGAATATCGAAAACGGAGAAAAGAACAACGGAAGGAGAAAAAAAGCAAACGAAGAAAGAGAAACGGATCGAGGAAAGAAAAGATGAAGAGAATCAGAGGAAAAAAAAAGAAGGAAAAGAGAAAGGACGAAAAAAGAGGAAAAAAAAGTTTTCGAAAGAACGAAGAAAAAGAAAGAGGAGAAGAATAAACAAGAGGAGATAAAGAAGACGAGGCGACGAGCGGACGATAAGAAAAGAGATAAAAGCCGAGCGAGCAAAAAAAGAGAAAGAAACGAAGAGAAAGATAAACCGATGTACCCCCCCGGGGCCGGATTCTGAAAGTTCGCAGAAAAAAAAGAATCGAAGAAGGAGCAAAGAAAGAAAAAGAGTACGAAGAGAAAAAAAAGGAAGAGTTCGAAAACAAGAAGGCAGAGAGAAAAAAAAAACAGGGAGGAAAGAACGAGAAACGTAAAAACCGATAGAAGAGACGGAAAAAGAAACAACAGAAAAAGACGACGAAGACTCGAAGAACAGCGGAAAAGAAAAGAAAAAAACATACGATCTGGAAGAAGAAGAGAAAAGAGAGAGACGAATCGAGACAATCGCCGAGACAAAAGAGAAGACAAGAAGAGAGGAAAAAGACGAAAAGGGAAAAGAGAAACAGAGAACATTCGAACAGAAGAAAAAAAAAACCCCCCCGGAGGAAAGAAGATAGGAACAAAAGAGAAGTCGATGGGAAAACGAGCACCGGCTCCGCTTAAAACCGGTGGGCCCGAACCGAGCAACGCGCCCAACGGCCCGAGAAAACAATACAAAACGCCTAAAGAAAGAGCGTCGACAAAATCAGAGAGACACGAGAAAACGGGAATCCCGAGAATCCGGTCGAAAAAGAAAAACCGAAGGAAAAGAGAACGAAAGCCGAAAAAAAAAAGACGAGCAAGGAGAAGAACGAAAAACGTTTCGAAAGAAAAGAGCGAACAGAGCAACGAATCGAGCGGAGAAAAAATCGAATCGAACGAACCGGAAGATAAAGAATCGAAGAAGGGGACTTATTTCGAAGGAAAAAAGGAGAGAGAAGGGAAGAGGAGAATACGAGTACGAAAAAAACGCTCGAGGAGCGGCGAAATCCAGGTCGAAAGGGAAAAAAAACAATCGAACGAGACGAAGAAATCGACAAGAGGAAGGAAAAAGAACGAAAACGAAAAAAAGACAACGACGATCGAAAAAGATGGAAAAAAAGAAAAAAACTGGAAAAAGACAACGAAAACGCAAAGAAAAGGCGAAAAAAGAAAACGAGGCGAAAAACGGAGAGAACAGAGAAGAAACACGAAAAAGAAGGACAAACGAAGATCGAAAGAACGAGACGCGATCGATCGGAAAGACGGCACGAAAAGATGAGAACCAGAAAAGAGAAGAATCGGAAATGTAGCGAATATAACAAACGTAGTTCGCAGAGGGAACGGAGAGGAAAGAAGAGGACGAAAATACGGAGAAGGAAAACAAGAAAGAGCGGATTCGAGGCGAAAAGAAAGGAAAAGAGAGAAAAAAACGAAGAAGAAAAAAAAAAAAAGAAAAAAATCGAAAAAGGAACGTCGAAAGGACGAGAAAAAAAGAAAATCGAAGAGAAAGGTGAGAAAAGAAATATAACGAAAGGAAAAGGGAACATCGAGAAGACGAAGAAGGAAAAGAAAGAACCGGCAAATAGACGAGAATCGAAAAAATCGACGTAAAAATAAGGAAGATCGGAGAAAATGCGAAAAAAAATATTCGACGAGAAGAAAGAAAGTCGAAATCGAGAAGAGAGATTAGAAAAAAGAGTCGAAAAGAAAGAATCCGACGACAATTAAACGTCGACACACGACTCGAATCGAAAAGAATCGAAGGGGAAACAGGAAAGAGAGAGTCAGACGAGACGAAAAGAAGAAACGATCGAAAGACGAAAAAAAGAAAATACGGCGAGAGACCGAAGATCGAGGGAAAAAAAGAGAAGAGAACCCGACGACGAGAGACGAAGAAGAAAATCGGAACGAGACAAGAAGAAAAAAAGAAGAGGAAAAACGAAAGACCGAGAAGAAGAAAAAGAAGAGACAAGGAAGATCGAGAAGGAGAGAAAAAAGGAGAGAAACAAAAATCCCCGAAAAAAGAGAAATAAAAGACCCGACGCAAAAAGAAAGAAAGGAGAAAGACGACCGGAAAAGCCGAGAAATAACGAAGTAGGTCGAAGAATCGATCGGAAAAGGAAGAAAAAAAATCGAGAAAATATGCTAACACGAGAAGACGCAGCGACGAGCGAATGAATAAGCAAAGACGCAAAGATACGCCGAAACAAGAAGATTTCGATTCGAAAACGAGAAGAATTCGAGGCGAAGAACAAAAAGAAAAAAAAACAAAAAAAACGGACGAAGAAGAAAAGATTCGAGGAAACAGAGAAAGAAATCGAAAAATCGTATTCGCAGAAAAAAAGAAAAAAGAAGATCGGGAGAAAGAGAATCGGGCGAAACGCAAGACGAAGCAGAAAAAAACGGAAATCGACAAAGCAAATCGAGACGAAGAGAATCGACCCCCGACGGAGGGGACGAAAAAAAGAAAAGGAAAAAGAGCGAAAAGAAAGCCGATAGAAAGGAAAAACAGACGAAGAAAAAACGAAAACGAAGACGAAGATGTAAGAAAAAACAAAAGAAACACGAAGGAAGAAGAGCGAAAGAGCGAAAATCGAACGAAATAAAAAGAAGAGAAAAAACCGAAAGAGAATAAAAAAAAAGCGAAAAAAAAAGAAGACCAAAATCGGAGACGAAAAACGAGAAAAAGAAAAGAAAAAGAGAAGAAAAACGTCGGACCGAGGAAAGCAAAACGGCAGAAATCGAACGATCAACGAAAGAAAGAAGTGAGAGAAAGGAAAACGAAGAAGAAAAAAAAAAAACGAAAAAATAAAAACGACGAAGAGAAAAGAGAGAAACACGGGAGGAGAACAGAGAAAAAGAAAAAAAAAAAACGGAAGAATCGAAGAAAAAGGACGAAAGAGACGAGAACGTCGAAAAAAAGAAGTCGATAACGAAAGAATCGAATAGAGAAAGACAAAAAAAACCGGCAGAAAAAAAAAAAAAAAAAGGAAAAAAAAGAATCGAAAGAAAAAAAAAAAATATCGTCGAGACAACCGAAAAGAAAATCCGAAGGTCGAAAAACCCCGAAAGACGAGACAGAGAAGAAAAAACGAAGGCCGCGAAACAAAAAAAGAAAACGACGAAGAAAAAATCGGAAAAAGAGAAGAAGAAGGAATCGAAAAAGATCGAGAAAAATCGGAGACCAGAAGAAAGGAAGAAACGAAGGAGAGAGAGAAAGAAGGAAGCGAAGTGGAATCGAAAAAAACAAGAAAAAAGAGAAATAAAAGAGAAGAGAAGAGAAAAAAAAACGAAGGTGACGGCGAAAAAAGTCGAGAGAAAAAGAGATCGAACGAAGGAGAAACACCGAAGAAAAAAGGCGAAAACGAAGGACGAACATGTCCGAAATGTGGGCGAAACAAGCCAAAGAAGAGAAGGACACGCAAAAAAATCGAAAAAAAAAAGAGGAGGAGAGAAGAAAAGGCCGGAGCCGAAAGAAAAATCGATCGAAAAAGCACCAAATAGCAAAGAAGGTCGAACGGAAAAGACGAACCGAGCTATCCTCGAACAAAATTCCAGAACAACAAGAGACGCGGAAAAGAGAGTCCGAGAAGTACGCAAAAAAGAAGAGAAATCGAAAAGGAACGAGAAATAAAAAAGAAAAAAGAGGAAAATGAAAAGAAGAGAAAAAAAATGACCGGAAAGAGAGACCGAGATCGAGACGACGAAGAAAGGAGAAAAGGATCGAGCCGATATCGAAAAAGTAGACGACAGAGAGAAACCGAAAAAAAAAGATCGAGACAAGAAAGTCGAGGAAATAAGGACGAAAGACGAGAGATCGAAGAAAAAAGGACGTCGACGAGAAAAAAAAGAGAAGGAAGATCGAGAACGAAAGTCGAGAAAAGAAGAAGAAAGGGAAATCCGAGAAGGAAACGGGAAAAGACAAAACGATGCGAGAGAGAAAAGAAAAAAAAAAAGAAACGAAAACAAAAAACACGGAAAAGATACACGTCGCTGTACTGAGAGGGAAAAAAGAAGAGAAGATAAAAGAAAAGAGAAGTCGGAAAGCGGAGGCAGAAAGAACGGACAGAGGAGAAGAAAAGAATCGAAAAAATCAAGAAAAAAAGAAAACGCGGAGAGAAGAAAGAAAGAAGATCGAAAAAGGAAAATCGACGAAGCGAGACGATTCGAAAACGAGAACTGAAACAAAACAGAAGAAAGAAAGAAAAAGGGAGAAAAGAAAGAGAAAGACTCGAGACGAATTCGGCGAAAGAAGAAAGAAAGAAGAGACAGGCCAAGAAAGCAGAAGAGAAAAGACAGAGGAAAGAGTCGACGGCAGAACGAACGAAAAAAAGGAAGACAAAAAATCGCTGAAAGCGAAGATCGGAAAAAAAAAAAAAGCTGGAAAAACGAAAATCGATAGAAAAGAAAAACAAGGGAAAACGAGACGAGAAAAACGACGCGAGCACGAACGAATGACAAACGAGAATCGAACAGAGGAAAAAGCGAAAATAAAAAAAACCGAAAAAAAAATCGGAAGAGAGCTCGAAAGAACGAAAAATTCTGAACAAGAAAAACGAGAAATCCCGAAGAACAGAAACAACCTGCGGGACGACGCAAAGAAAAAGAAGAGAAGAGAGAGAGCCGACGAAAAAACAACGGACGAGAAAGAAGAAAGAAAAAAAAAGAAAGGTTTTGAGCCGAAGAGAGAAGACAAAAAAGAACGCAAAAGAAAGCACGACGGGAGGGAATCGGCAATCGCGAGGAGGAAAAGGAGAAAGCAATAATCGAAATGCCGACACAGAGTCGAAAGAAACGCGGAGACAAGAAAGAACGACGAATGAGCGAACGAGGAGACGAGAACGACGACGAGAATATCGAATCCGTACGGCGGAGGAAAACAGAAAAGAAAAAAGAAAGAGATCGGAAGAAAGGAACCAGAGGAAAAAAAGTCGAAAACGCAGAGAAAAAAAAAAAAGGGAAAAGAAGAAACGAAAAAAAAAGAAAAAGGAGAGACGAAAGAGACCAAAAACGAACGAACCCGAAAGCGAAAACAAGAAAAAAAATCGAAAAGACGAAATGAAGAAAGAAAGCGAAAAACGAGACGAAAAAAACACGAAAGAAAAAGGGGGCCGAAGAAAGAAGAGAAAAAAACGACAAAAACGAAACGAAAAACGACCCGAAAAAGAAAAACCGGATCGAAAGGTCGAAAAGGAAGACGAAGATCGAAAAAGACGAACGAGAAAAAGCAAAGAACGACGAAGAGAGTCGACAGAACGAAAGGAGAAGCATCGAACGGCGAGACGAAAAAGAGAGAAAGAGAGAAAAAAAAAAAAAATCGAACGAGAAGAGAAGAGAAAAAAAAGAAGAAGAAAATACGACTCGAGAAACGTAATTCGGAAACCGATGAAGAAAGAAAGAAAGAGAAACCAGTTCGAAATGCGGAAAGGAACAAAGAACAGAAAACGAACGGAAACGAGAAAAAGAGACGGCACACGAAAACGGAAAAGATCCGAAGGGAAGAATCGACGCGAAAAGGAAGAGACGAGAAAAAATAAAAGAAAAAAAAGAAACGAGAGAAAGAAAGTCGAGTCGGAATCGGAAGAAAGCGTAGATTAAAACAAAAAGACGAGAAAGCGGAAAAAGGCGAAGAGACGAAAGCAAGAAGAAGAGAAAAAGCGAGAAAAAAAAAGAGAAGAACAACAAAAGAGAGAATCCTGAAAGGAAGAAAAAAAAAAGAACAAAAAACGAGAGAAAAAAAAAAAACGAGAGAAATCGAAAGAGTCGACGAGAAAAAGAAATGAACGATCGAGGAACGAGCAAAAAAAAAGCCAAAAAGCAAAGATCGAGACGACGAAAGAATCGCAAAAAAAAGAACAAAGACAAAAAAAAAGAACGAAAGCGGAAAAAAGACGGGAAAAAGAAAAAAAAAAAAACGACGAAAAGAAAGAAATAAGAAAGAAAACGGAAAAAAAAGAAACACGATAGAAGAAGAACCGAGGAAAAGGAGAGAAGAAGTGAGGAAAGACGAAAGGCGAAAGAGAGAGCGAAGGGAAAGGAAAAAGAGTTTCGAATCGAAAACAAGAAAAAGAAACGAAGACGAAGAAAAAAAAGGAGAAAGAAAATAATA
>JAIWJD010000091.1:10000-12500 GCA_022818045.1 Neotoxoptera formosana | reverse complement strand
ATCGAACAAAACAAAAAAGAAAAAAAAGAGAAAAAACAAAAAAAGAAAAAAAAAGAAAAAAGAAAAAAAAAAGAAAAAAAAAAAAAAAATAAAACAAAGAGAAAAAGAAAAAAGAAAAAAAAAGAGAAGAAAATAAAAAAACAAAAAAAAAAAAAAAAAAAACGTAAAAAGAAAAAAAAAAAGATAAAGAAAAAAAAAAAAAGAGAAAGAAGAAAAAAAAAAGAAAAGAAAAAAAAAAGAAAAAACAGAGAAAAGAAAAAAAAAAAAAAAAAAAAAACAGAAGAAAAAAGAAAGAAAAGAGAAAAAAAAAGTAAAAAAGAAAAGAAAAAAAAAAAAAAACGAAAAAAGAAGAAGAAAAGAAAAAAAAAAAAAAAGAAAAAAAGAGAGAAGAGGAAGAACAAAAAAAAAAAAAAAAAGAAAAAAAAAAAAAACAGGAAAGAAAAAGAAAAGAAAAGAGAAAAAGAAAAACAAAAAAAAAAGAAAAAAGAAAGAAGAAAAAAAAAAAAAGAAAAAGAAAAAAAAACCAAAAAAGAAAAGAAAAAAAAAGAAAAAAAAATAAAAAAGAAAAAAAAAAAAAAGACAAAAAAAAAAGAAAAGAAAAAAAAAAGAAAAAAAGAAAAAAAAAAGAAAGAGAAAAAAACAAAAAAAAAATAAAGAAAAGAGAAAAACGAAAAAAAAAAAAGAAAGAGAAAAAACCAAAGACGAAACAAAAAAAAAAAAAAAAAAGAGAAAAAAGGAAAGAAAAAAAAAAAAAACAAAAAAAAAAAAAAAAAAAAAAAGAAAAAAGAGAGTAAAAAAAAAAAAAAAAAGAAAAAAAGACAAAAAAGAAGAAAGAAAAAAGAGAAAAACAAGAGAAAAAAATAAAAAAGAAAAGGACAAAAACAAAGAAAAAAAAGAAAAGAAAAAAGAAAAAGGAAAAAAAAAAAGAAAGAAGAAAAGAAAAAAACATAAAAAAAAAAGAAAAAAAAAAAAAAAAAAAAAAAACAAAAAAAAAAAAAAAAAAAAGAAAAACAAGAAATAAAAAAAAATGAAAAAAAAAAAACGCAAGAAAAGAAAAAAAAGAAAAAAAGAAAGAAAAAAAGCAAAAAAAAAAAAAAAGAATAAAAAAAGAAAAAAAAAAAAGGAAAAAAAATGAAAAAAAAAAACAAAAAAGACAAAAAAAAAAAAACAAAAAAGAAAAAAAAAAAAAAAGAAAAAAAAAACAAACATAAGAAGAAAGAATGAAAAAGACAAAAAAAAAGAAGAGAAAAAAAGAAAAAAATAAAAAAAAGGAAAAAAGAAATATGAAAATAAGAAAAAAGAAAAAAAAAAAAAAAAAAAAAAAAAAAAAAAAAAAAGAGCAAAAAAAAAAAAGAGAGAAAAAAAAAGAGAAAAAAAAATAAAAAAAAAAAAAGAAAAAGAGAAAAAGAAAAGAGAAAAAATAAAAAAAAAGAAAAAAACGCAAGAAAAAGAGAAAAAAAAAAAAAAAAAGAAAATTAAAAAGAAAAGAAAAAAAAGAAGGAAAAAAAGACAACAAAAAAAAAAAACAAAAGAAAAAGAAAAGAGAAAAAAGAAAAAAAGAGAAATAAAAAAAAAAAAAAAGCAAAAAAGAAAAATAAAAAAGAAAAGAAAAAAGAAAAAGAAAGAGAAAATGAGAGAAAAAAAAAAAACGAAGAAAAAAAACAAAAAAAAAAGAAAAAAGAAAAAAAAAAAAAAAGAAAAAGAAAAAACAAGAAAAAAACAAAAAATAAAAAAAAAAGAAGAGTAAAAGAAAAAAGAAAGAAAAAAAGAAAAAAAAAGAAAAAAGAAAAAAGCAAAAAAAAAAAAAAATAAAAAAAAAAGAAAAATAAAAACAAAGAAAAAAAAAACAAGAAGAAAAAAAAAAAAGAAAAGAAAAAAAAAAATAAAAAGAAAAAAAAAGAGAAAAAAAGAAAAAAAAAAGTAAAAAAAAAACAAGAAAAAAAAAAAAAAAAGAGTTAAAAAAGAAATAAAAAAAAAAAAAAAGAGAAAAAAAAAAAGAGAAAAAACGAAAAAAACAAAAAAAAAAGAAAAAAAAAAAGAAAGAAAAAAAAAAAGAAAGAAAAAAAAAAAAAAAAACAAAAAAAAGGAAAAAAAAAAGGTAAGAGAAACAGAGAAAAACAGAAGGCAAAAAAAAAAAAAAAAAAAAAAAATAAAAAAAAAAATAGTAAATTAATGAAATTTAATATTTTAAAAAAAAATAAAAAAAAAAAAAAAAAAAAGAAAAAAAAGAACAAAAAAAAACGAAAAAAAAAAAAAGAGAAAGATAAAACAAAGAAAAACAAAAAGCAGTAAAAGAAAAAAAAGAAAAAAAGAAAAAAAGAAGAAAAGAAAAGAAAAAAGAAAAAAAAGAAAAAATAAAAGAAGAAAAAAAAAAAAAAATAGAAGAAAAACAAAAAAAGAAAAAAAAGAAAAAAGAAAGAAAAAAAGAAAAAGAAAAGAAAAAGATAAAAAAAAAAAAAAAGAGAGAGACAAAAAAAAAAAGCAAAAAAAAAAAAAGACA
>JAIWJD010000090.1:6725-14225 GCA_022818045.1 Neotoxoptera formosana | reverse complement strand
CTCTCTATAACCTATAAATCATCCATCTATCTAATATCTATAATCCTATTAAAAAACTAATCTAAGAAAACTTCTATAAATCTTACTAAAAAATGTTCTTATCTAACTATAAAATAAAATATCTTACCATAATTAAGACTTCTTTCTAAAAAATACTAATACTAAAGATTACGATCTACCTCCTAAAACTAAAATCTAGTAACTAAATAATAAAAACTTATCTTTCTATCTAATACTATTTTCTAATCCCTTTCTAAAACTAAAACTATCAATTCTAATTCTATCTAACTTCTTTAATTTCCTTTTCTAAATAAATCTAATATTTTAAGAATAATATCTAGCCTAAATCTTCTAAACTAATTCTAACCTAACTATAAATAAAATCCTAATAATACTAAAATACTTATATATAGAAAATTTCTTCTTCTGATAAATCTAAAAAATCTTACTAAAGAATAAATACTTCTATCTTCTAACTCTATCTATCTAAATAATCTATCTAAATAAACTTCTTCCTCTTTTTCTTTATTCCTAAAAAATATCTATCTACCTAATATTAAAAATAACTTCTAACTATAACTATATTAAATCTAACTAACTATACTACTAAAATATATTAAAACTATTAAAGCTAAATTAAATTCCTATATATACTACCTAATTACACTAAATTTCTATCTAATATAAAAAACTTCCTACTTTCTAATAAAAGCTTTTATTCTTCTCTACTATAACTTCATTCTAGATCTCCTTTCTATATATTGTCTAATTTCCTGTAATCTAACTATACTCTATACTTAAACTTATCTATCTCTAATCTCTATCTAAGTATAAATAAATCTATAAAATACTATCTATCTTCTTCTAAACTGAACATATCTCTCTATCTATATCTAATTCTAAATCTAAAATCTTATAATCTAATCTAATCTAAACTAATCTAACATTACTTAATCTACTAATCTATCGAGTATAGAATAATAAAAAAATCTCTATATCTTATATAAATAAACTATCTATAACCTACTTCTAACTTAAAACTTATATTCAAATAAAACTAAATAATCTAGCTTAAATATATCTATTCCTAATTCTTACAATTTCTAAAAAATAAACTCTAAATAAATAAACTACTTAACCTCTAAAAAATCTTCTTAAATAAATAAATTCTATCTAACTAACTAAAACTATATCCTCTACTATAACTAAATCTATGCTTAATATCTAAAATTAAACTTAATATTCTTAAATAAGCTATTATTTTCTATCTCTTAATAAAACTATAATACTTCTCTATAAAAATATTACTATTCAAATAACGTATCTAAACTATCTATTCTAGTCTTAAAAACTCTAATCTAAATACTAATACTAACACTATCTAGTCTTCTGAAATCTAAATCTTATTCTAACTTATTCTATTTTCTAAAGTTCTCTAATAAGTTTCTAATTTCTATAAATATATCTACTTTTCTCTTATTCTTATCTAAATTACTATTAATCAAAAATTATGCTAAGTAGACTTTTATCTAAATAAAGGGAATATCTATATCTAATTCTACTAACCTACTTAAAATCTAAAAATCTGAATCTTAAAACAAACTTACTCTAACAAAACTAATCCTACTAAAATAATTTCTACTAATACTATATTAATCTATCTAATCTCCTCATATCTAAACTTAATCTATTTCTTCTAAATTATCTAACTTTCACTATCTAAAATTTCTTTTACAATAATCTATCTCTATCTAATCTAAATATAAAACTATCTTAATAATATCTTTCCTACTATAAAATCTTAATCTATCTAACTCTACCTATCTATTCTATACTATTTTCTTAAACCTATTTCATCTCTATATCTTCTTCCTTTGCTAAAATAAAAAGTAATCCTTATAATTCTTCTAACTAATTAACTACTCTATCTACTACTATATCTATTATCTATTATAATTTAAAACTTTCTTCTATTCTATCTTATTCCTCTCTAAAAATAAAATCAACTAACCTTAATATTCTACTAAACTAAACTTAAATTCTAAATAAAAAATTAAATTTCTATATCTAAATCTATTTCTCTAAATAATTCTAATAAACTAGAATCTCTCTACTAATTCTACTATTCTTAAATATCTTATCACAAAAAGTCTAAAATTCCTAAAAAAATCTTCTAAAATAATCTAAAATTTCTATTCTATCTTATCTTTAATCTATCTACTTCTTCAAAACTATCTAACTATTTCTAAACAAATAAAAACTATCTATCTACATATTTTCCTTTATTCTAAAACTATCTATAATCAAAAATTACTAATAACTTATCTGTCATCTAACTACTCTTCTTCCAAATCCATAACTTAAAGCCTCTTTATACTTAAAAATAAATAAAACATATCTAAATCTATAATAAAAAACTATCATAAACCTATTCTAATAATATTTTTTCTAAATCTTAACTATAATCTATTCTATAACTACTAAAACTCTATCTACTATTTCTATAACTATCTTTACTACTATAACTTAAATCTAAAATCTCTAAAAGCTAAAATGCTAACTTCTCTAACTAAATAAATTCTACACTATTTTAAATCTCTAAAATTCTATCTAATTCTACTATCTAACTCTAGATCTAATAAACCAATCTATCTATCTTCCTATCTAGCTATCTTAAAATTCTTCTGCTTTAATATAACCTAGTTCTTACTTCCTTTCTGATTATCTTAATTTCTATATAATCTAATAAAATAATCTAAATAATAAATAATTCTCTAACTACTAATTCTAATTTCTTCATCTTCTATAACTAAAAAAACAAATCTATTAATTCTAAAAAACCTATATTCTCATTTCTAATTTCTAAATAAATCCTTATTACTAAAATCTAAACTATCTTAAAAAAACTAAAAAATACTCTTCTTATTAACCTAATTCTAATCTATCTAAATAAAATAACTAAATCTTTAATCTAATAAATAAACCTTCTAAGATAAAAACTACAAATTTCTAAGATACTAATTCCCCTATATAAATTAACTAAAAAACTAATCCTTTCTACTATATCTCTAAATCTACTATGTTAAAAACTAGTATCTCTATCTCTACACCTAACTAAAACTATTTCTAAATACCTAAAATAAGTCTAAAAAAATTAATTCTTTCTTAAACTACTAAATTTCTATGCTATTTTCTTTCCTCTAAAACTATATAATACAAAATAATATAATCTATTCTAAATAAACTTATACTTCTATCCTACAACTAAAATATTTCTATAAAAATAAATTTCTAAAATTCTATATCTAATAAATCCTAACTAAAAAAAATCGAAAATCTAAATAAATAAAAAAATTTCTAATCTTCTATCTAATAAAAATTATAAAATTTTCAATAAAATTCTCTAGATAAAAATATTCTAAAAAAATATTATCTATTCTACCTAAAATTATCTACTAATTTCTATTCTATAATCCTCTCTACTATTCAAAATCCTTAACTTTCTATAAAGTATCTAGAAACTATTCTATAAAAACTTTAATACATACTATAACTAAATCTAATAATAATATCCTAACTTTAAATATAAACAACTAAAAGAATCTATCTAATCTCTCTAATAAGAAAGTTCTATCTTAAATTTCTCTCTATCTTCTAAATATAACTAAAAAACTTCTATACTAAAATTTTCCTCACTTTCTAACTTACTTCTCTATCTTATTTTTCTATACTTTACTTTCTAAAACTAACTATACTATATCTCTTCTTCTTAATCTAAAATATATAATCCTAAAAATCTTAAATAAAAAACTAAATCTCTACAAATAAATTACAATCTGAAATCTTTCTAATTCTTATTTTCTATCTATTAACTAAAAAATCTTATTTCTCTAAATATAAACTTTCTAAAATCTAATAGACTCTATTAATAACTCTCTTCTACTTCTCTCTAAAAACTATCTAAAATCATCCCCTAAAACTCTAATCTAAATATTCTAAAAAAAATTCTAATAAACTATACTTATACTTTTTCTCTTTTAAAAAAAAAAATAAGATCTAGTCTAACTTATCTCTACTAAAATAATATCTAAATCTTCTTCTCTAATCATTCTAAAATATAAGAAGATTATACTAACTAATCTAATAAATACTATCTATTTACTCTAAAAAACATACTAAAAAATCTTAAAATCTAAAGATTCGTAAATCTAAATCCTTCTATATCTAATCTATCTACTACTCTAAAATCTACAAAACTAAATCTATTCAAAAATAAAATAAAAAAAACTACTAAAATCTATAAAAATCCTCTAATTTGCTGAAAATAACCCCCCCCCCCCCTTTATAAAAAAAAAATCTAATCTAATCTAAACCTAATCTTACTTATTCTTCTAATCTTCTATACTAAACTAATTCTTCCCTTTCCTTTCCTATCCATAATAAAAATCTTTCTATAATCTAATAGCTATCTTAATCTAAATCCTCTTCTACTCTATCTTCTATAAACTATCTAACTCTTCTATCAAATCTTCTATCTTCTAAAGATTCTCAATTATCTACTAATATCCTATAAAACTTCTACCTAACCTTTCTAAATCTTCTTCTATATAAATCTTAGTAATAATAAACTAAACTATAATCTATATATACTAAATAAAAAACCTCTATATAATCTAATAAAAAAAATACTATTCCAACTAACTTACTATCCTACTTTAGATATCTTTCTTTCTCTTACTTCCTAAATATTCTACTTCTAATCTAAAAATAAGATCTTCTAACTCCTTATCTAATAGTTCTACTTAAAAACTACTACTACTTTCTAATATAAAACTATTCTATTATAAAATAATTATAACTTAAACTATAATCAAATTTCCTAATCTCGACTCCTAAAATCTTAAACTAAGAATCCTAAAGTCTATCTTAAGTCGTCTAAATCTATTTATCCTAATCCTACTTTCTCTATTCTAAAATCTTAACTACTTTAAAATATCTAAAATTACTAAAACTAACTTACTAACTCTTACTCTAACTATTCTTAATCCTAAAAATTTACTAAAAATATACTACTAAACTATCCACTATCATCTATAAAAAAAATTCTCTAATTATAACTAAAATTCTAAATTTAACAATCTACTATCTATCCTAAAAAATCTATACTAGTTCTAAATAACTACTTAAACTTTCTTCTATTCTTATCTTACTATCTATCCTTCTACTATACTTTCTCTTATCTTCATCTCTATATATTAAAAAAACCTTAATATTACTAACAACTCTATAATTTTCTAAACTATTCCTATAAAAAATATAAAAATAAACTAATCTTAAATTACTTTCTAAAATACTATCTATCTAATCTAATCCTAAAATATATACTTAACTATAATTTTGTCTACTAACTAACTATTATAACCTAAAATTCGTATCTAAACAAATTTCCTCTAAATTCTAAACTATTTCTATTATCCTAATAACTCTATAAAATACTAAATAAAAATAAAACCTAACTAAAACTATATAAATCTATATATCTTCTACTACTTAAAATTCTTCTTTTTCTAAAATCATATACTCTAATTAAATCTAATAATTTAACTAATCTATACTTACTAATTATCTAATCTATCTATATAACTTCTCTAGAAATATCTAAATATCTTAAAAATCTTATCAAATTTCCTCTTTAAATTTTCTAACTATAATATCTAGAAATATAAAACATCTAAAATTAATTTTCTACAACTCTTTTTCTAAAACTAATAAATCCCCCCTTCCTAATACTTCTTCTAAACACTTTTTCTCTATCTCTAAGACTTACTCCTATCTATATATATAGATCTAAAAATTCTACTAACTATAATTAAAAATCTAACCTAGATCTAATCTACTATACTAAAAAAATATTACTCTCCTTCTCTAACTATCTAACCTAAAAAAATCTATCTTCTTACTTCTATAAAAATAAATATCTAAAATAAATTTTCTTCTAACAATTTCTATTCTTCCTAATACTATCTTAAATCTTCTACTAAAAAGTAATAACTATCTAAAAAACTATCTAAACTATACCCCCCCCCCCCTACTATCTATAATCAAGTATTCTAAAAATTCCTAAAAATCTAATTCTACTCTTTCTAAAAATCTACTTTTCTAAACTTCTACTATTACTTTCTAAATCTGTCTATAAAAAAAACTAACTTAATTATCTACTATTTCTAAATTCTAATATAAATATTTTCTTTCTCTCTATTTTCTTAACTTAACTAAAACGAAATCTTCTAATACCCTAAATACTCTATTATCTATCTACCTTCTTCTACTCTTATTATTCTAATTCTACTAATCCTAAATCTCTAAAATCCCCTACTATTCTTTTTCTAATTATATTTCTAAATCTTCTCATACATATCTCTAATAAAAGATAAATACTAAAAACTCTAATCTATCAATTCCTATCTTCTTATATATATCAATCCTCTTCTATATAAATACTAAAACTAAAATCTAATTCTATCTTCTATTTAACTAATTCTTCTAAAAACTATCTAATAATATAACTAATCTAATAAAAATCTAAACATAAATAATCTAAATCTAAAAAACTAAATCTTTAAACTCTATAATAAAAAATACTCTACTTCTAATAAAAAAAAAACTCTTACTATCGAAAGATTTAAACATAATCTATACTCTTTAACCTATCTTTCTATATTCTACTTCAAATCTACGTATTTCTATCTACTTATACTATAGAATTCTACTTTATACTAAATAATACCTATCTTTTTTTTAAAAAAATTTAATATTAAAAAAAAAAAAATAAAAAAAAATAATTTTTTTTAACTTAACTTTTTTTTATTAAAATTTTTCTTAAAAATAAAAAACTAAAAAATTTTTTTTCTATAAAATAAATAAAATAAAATTTTTTTAAATAAAAAATTTAAAAAAATAATACTAAAAAAAATTTTTAAATAATATAATTTTTTAAATAAAAAAAATTTAATTTAAAAAATACTAAAAAATTTTTTTTCTAATAAAAAAAACCCTTTTTTTTTAATATAAAATATAAAAAAAATAATTTATTAAATTTTTTTTCCCAAAAACTTTTTTAAAATAATTTTTTTAATTTTTAATTTAAAATTAATTAAAAATAAAACTTTTCTAAAAAACTAAATAAAAAATTTTAAAAATACAAAAAAATCTAATTAAAAAAAAAAAACTAAATTTAATTTTTTTAAAAAAATTAAAACTAAAAAATAAAAAAAATAACTTAAATAAACTAAAAAAAATATAAAAATTTAATTTTTAAAAATTAAAACTATTATTTTTAAAATTTTTAAAAAATATTAAAAAAATCTAATTTAAAATAAAATATTATATATTTTTTAAAAACTTTTTTAAATTTTTAAAATTAAAAAATTAAATTTTTTAAATTTCTAAAAATAAATTAAAATTAAACCCTAAAACTCCTTTTTTTAAATATTTAAACAT
>JAIWJD010000089.1:0-32210 GCA_022818045.1 Neotoxoptera formosana | reverse complement strand
GAATCCAGGAACAGCACACCCCCAGACAGACAGATCAACAGCCTCCAGCAGTCAGCAGATTCCCCAGACACCAGGCAGCCAGGCCACAACACACCAGACCCCCAGCAGACATGATTATCACACGCCCTGACACAGCAGACACAGATCAGCCACCAGCAGCAGACCACGCCAGACCACACCAGACCAGACAGCAGCCCCAGCCCACACCACAGCACACACCACCTACCCAGCCAGTTCAGCCACTAGCCCTGATCACTCCACCAAGCAGACACAGCCCCAGCTCCAGCAGCACAGCACACCACCACAGACAGACACAGAGCAGCATGATTCCCCAGAACACCCAGATTCAGACCACCCCAGACCCAGCCCCACACCCAGACAGACTACACAGATTCCCCCCCAGCCACAGAGTCCTCAAGGATTCACACCACAGATCAGTCAGATCACAACAAGACACAGACAGATAGCAGATTCCCCACAGCACCCCCCACAAGCCAGCCACCCCAGAAGATTCAAAAGACCCCAGACCCCGACCAACCCAAGACACACCCACAGTCGAGCCAAGACAGAGACACCCCCCACACCAGCCCCAACCCACCACACCCAGCCAGCAGATCCCACACCCCCCACCAGCCACAGAACCATCAGCGACACAGCAGACAGCCGAGCCCACAGCCGCAGCACACACAGATCACCCAAGCAGCTGCATAGTTCAGCAGCCACAGAAAGACACTCCAGTCCCAGCCCCACGGCAGATTCCCACAAGACACACCCCACAGCAGCAGACTACTCCACCCAGCCACACCAGCCACCAAGCACACGAACACGACCCCACAGCCAGCAACCAGATTCTCCCCAGCACCAGACACCCCAGCCCAGCGCTCCACCCAGATTAACATCCCCACCAGACACAGCCAGCCCCACCACACCCTGTTCCACACACCACAGCGACCACCTGTGCAACTCAGCACAGACACAGATTATCCACCAGATCAGCTGCCACCAGCCAGCCACAGTCCCAGCCAGCCAGCAGCCACCAGCCCCAGTCCCCACAGACCTGATCAGCCCAGCCCCCCAAAAGACACCACCACCACGACACCCCAGCCAAGACACTGCACAAGCACAGACACACAGACCAGACCAAGAAGCACACACCCAGCCAGCACACACCAGCCAGCCACACAAGCCAGACCAGAACCAGACCCCATCCAGACAGATCCAGCTGCCCACAACCAGGATTCACAGCAACTCCCAGACAGCAGCCAGACCCACAGACCAGACCCAGCAGCAGCGATCCCAGATCCAGCCACCGCAGACAGCCCACAAACCCCAGCACCAGACACAGCCCCAGCCAGCCAGCAGAATACAGCCGCAGTCCACAGACAAGTCAGATAACACCAGCTCACCCAGCCAGCAAGACACCCAGCAGCACCACCCAGCACAGTCAGCCACCGACACACCTGCAGACCACAGATCAGCTCAGCCCCACCACCCAGCCAGCAGCCAGGATTTATCACACCCACCAGCCCCTAGACACAGTACAGCCACCAGAGACACAGGAGATTCCAAGCATCCGACACACCCAGCAGCCCAGAGCAAGACACACCCCCAGCCAGCCCAAGAACCCCACAGCCGCCCACACCACCAGACAGACCCCAAAGAAGCAGTCAGCTCAGATCCCCCCCAGCAAAGCCACAACCCGCAGCAAACAGTCCCCCACCTCCACACCACCCACCAGCTCCACCACCACAGCACCACCCCTGCACCACCCAGCCACCACATACCACCCACCAGAAGACAGACCACGACACACAGCACAGGCTGATTACAGTCACAGACCCCTACCAGAAACCAGCACAGATCCAAACCAGACAGCTGGCCCACACACAGACCCAGCAGATCAACACCAACCCAGACAAGGCAACATCACAGCAGACCAGCACGATTACCCCAGCAGCAGACAACCCAGATTCAGCACACCCACAGACAGCAGCACACCACAGCCCCCACCAAGACACAGCCACCCCAGATCAGCAGCACACACAGCACACCCCAAGCAGACTAGCTGCCTGCAGCAGCACAGACAGACAGACACCCTCCAGATGATTTTCACCAGACAGCAACAGCAGCAGCCCACCACCACATGACAACAGCAGCCCCAGATCAGCACACCAAGCAGACCTGCAACAGCAGCTCACCACCAGAGCCAGACCACCACCAGACCCACCCAGCCTCCAGCCAACCCCCCAGCACCAGAGCAGCAGATTCCAGATCACAGACCCAGTCCGCACAGACCAGACAGCAGAACAGACACACTAGACTCCGGCACTGCACAAACCAGCCTCAGCGCACAGAACACACACCTAAGCAGAAGGACACACCAGCAACAGACAGCAAGACCACAGCAGGATTCACCAGCAGCTGAAGATTAGCCCCCCAGACAGCCACACCCAAGCTGCAGAAACCCCCACAGATAAACACCACACAGATTGCAGACAGATCAGCCAGGCTGCACTAGCCCAGATACCAGCAGACCCACCAAGCACACCCACCAGCCCTCACCCACCCACAACACAGATTCACAGCTCCCACAAGCACGCAGACACAACCCAGATTACCCAGACGATACACACACACACCACACAGACCGAAGCACAGCCAACACAGCCCAGCACCAGAGCCAGAGCCTGCCAGCACACACCCAGCCCCCAGCAGCAGCAGATTGCCCCCAGCACACACACCCACAAGCAACCCAGCACCAAGCACACCCACACAGCCCAGACAAAACAGCAGCAGACCACCAGATCACATACACAGCCAGATTAGCACACAGACCCCAATCCAAAACCCACACCCAGCAGCCCACACACCCAGCCAGCCAGACAACACCCCACACAGCAGCCAGCAGCAGAACCAGGACTCCAGCACAGCCAGACCTGATTCACCAGACCAGCCCACCCCCCAGCTCTGCAGACAGCCAGACCAGCAGCACCACCAGCATCAGACACCATGCAGATTCACCACACACAGCAGAACCACACCAGCCCCACCAGTACAAGCCACCCAGACCCACCAGCAGATCAGCACTACACCAGAACCACCCCAGACCCCCCCACCCCCACACGGCAGACAACAAGCAGCAAGGATCAGAAGCACACCACAGACCCAGCAGCAGAACCAGCCCAACTACAGACAGCCCACCCAGATTCACCGAACAGCACCTGCAGCCCAACACAGGATCAGATCAGATCCCGAGACCCAGGGGTCCCAGCAGCAGCCCTCACACAGCCCAGCCAACCCCAGCCAGCCAACAGCAGCCACTACCCCCACACCACACCTAGCCCTGCAGCACAGATCACACAGAGCCACAGTTCCCCAGTCAGCAGCACCAGCCCCCACAGCAGCCACACCAGATACCTAACACCAACCAGCCAGATCCAGCCCCCAGATTCACCCCCCCAGCAGATCAGCCAGCTCCAGTTAACAACCAGCTAGAACCAGCACCAGCCCACAACCAGAAAGACACCAGCTGCCCCAGCACACGCCCCAGCACTCACCACAGTCAGCAGGACAGCCAAGCCAGCCAAAGCCCACAGCCCCAGCACATACCCAGACACACCCACCAGATTCAGCAGACACAGCACCCAGACCCAGCTGAAGCCAGCCAGCAACCAGACCAACCCACCACCACTGCCAGCCACACGCAATCCCAGACAGATCCAGCAGCCACGCACACACAGCAAATCACAGATCACACAGCAGCAGCACAGCCACCCAACACACACCCAGCACACAGACACCACAGCAGATCCAGATCAACCCCAAGCAGCCAAGCCTCCTACAGCCACCAAGCCCCCAGCAGCACCTCACCCCAGCAGCCACAGACCATCACCAGCAGCACTACAGCCACACCCAGAGCACACAGCACAGATCTGCCACCACGACCAACATGCACCAACAACCGCAGCACCCCAGCCTGCACCCAGGCACCCACGCAGCAGCGCCAGTTTCAGCAGCACACACCACACACTCACCAGCCCACCACAGCCCCCAGCCCCCCCCACCAGCAGCTCGGCCCACAGACCACAGCAGCACACACCCACAGACAGACCCAGCACCAGCACTGCAGCCCACGCAACATAACCAAAACACAGTCACACCCAGTCCCAGACCACCAGACAACACAGCCTACACCTAAGACCTGCACCAGATTCCAGCCAGCACGATCCACGCAGACACCAAGATTAACAGCCACACACCCAGCACCCACCACCCAGCACAGATCAGCAAGCACCAGACACCCAGCCACCTGCACACCCCAACACAGCACAGCCCCAGGCCCACCTACTGCACCAGCCACAGCAGCACCACCACCCTCAGCCCCCAGAGCAGCCCAGCAGCAGGACAGCCCACAGACAGCCCCAACCCAGCACCCGCACCCTGCCCCACAGCCAGCACTAGCCAGAACCCAGCAAGATTACGCAGCACCCACAGACAGACCACACACACCAGACCACCCACAGACAACCCATCAGTTTCCCCACAGCCACCCCCAGCCAGCCAGTCACCCACCCCCCCAGCTGATTCACACAGAAGCACACCCCACCAAACCAGTTTCCAACCAGCAGCCAGATCCAGACCCAGACACCCCCACACTCCCACAACACACCCCCAGCAGCCCACCAGATCAATAGACCAGAGAACACACACACTCAGACAGACACCCCCCCACCAGTAAGCAGCAGATCCAGACAGACCAGCACCCAGCACCAGACAGCAGCCAGCAGACCAGCTCACCCAACTGGACCCACAGCAGCCCCACCCAAGACCCACGCCAGTTCAGCCACCCAGAACCAGACAGCAGCAGCTACACAGACAGCAACCACCCAGCCCCAGCAACACCAGCAGCACACCCCAGGCTGCAGAGACACCAGACCTCAAGCAAGCACAGACCCAGCCCCACACCCAAGACAACCACCCACCAGCAGCAGTCACCCCACCCACAGACCAGCACCCAGATTCACAGCAGGCACAGCCAGAGATCAGCAGACAGGCAGCCAGACACCCACCACAGCCAGAAGACCACCCCCCACCCAGACAGACACACCACAGATCCACATCAGTCCAGATCACAGACCCCACAAGATTCCCCCAGCAACAAAGCACCACCACACAGATCCAGCCCCACACAGACAGCCAGCCAGCCGGCCCAGCCCAGACACTGCCAAGCACCCCTCCCAGCACAGATGATGACACACAGCCCAGATGCCACTGATTCCACCTCCAGCCACCTAGATCATAGCAACGCCCAGCCCAGTCAGCCAGCTGCACAAACAGCCCACACACCCCACCCCCCAGCAGACCCTGCAGCCACTGCACCAGCCACTCCCAGCACCACCCCCCCAGTCAGGCACCAGAGACAACTAGCCACATGCAGCACCAGACTCCAGATCACCACAGAAAAGCACAGGCAGCAGCTGATTCCCACACTGACAACCCGACCCAGCCACACACCCACAGATCAGACCAGCACAGCCACACTCACAGGCTCAGCAGCAGACACACAGACCAACACCACACAGCAGTCAGCCCACACCGAGCACAACGGCCACCCCCCAGCACAGCAAAGAAAAGCCACTACAGCCACACAGACCACAGCAGATACAACCCCAGACACACAGCACAGATTCACAGACAGATTCACACAGGATTACCCAAGTATTCAGACGCAGGCACCCCCCACAGCCACTGTCCCTGCCCAACAGAACACAAAGCCACCCAGCCAGCACAGATTCACAAACCACCCACACTCACCACCAGCAGCAAAGCCACGCCACCCACCCAAAGATCAGACACACAACCTCCCAGAACCAGATACAGACAGCCACCCACAAGCACAGCAGCAGACCCGATTCAGCAGACAAAAGCTCTGCAGCACACACCCACCACCAGCCCCAGATTCACCAGCCCACAGATCCACAGCACAGCCAGACCAGCAGCCACAAGTCAGACACAGCCCCCAGACCTACAGCCACTCCACAGCAGACACCCCACAGACCACCAGCACAGGCCCCCCTAACACAAGACCATCACCCAGCCCAACCCCACAGACACTGCCAGACCCCAGCCCCCAGACAGCACCCAAACCAGCACCACACATCACCAGCAGCCCCAGCCCCAGATCACCACTCAGCCATGCACAGTCAACAGATCAGAATTCACCCAGCCAGCCAGCACAGCCCAGCTGCAGCACCACATCACGCTAGACCACCCAGATACAGCACACACAGACCCCAGCAGCACAGACAGACACTCCAGCAGACCAGACCACAAGATCACAGCAGAATTCACACAGGCACAGCCAGCAAGCAACCACAGCCCAGAACCAACTGCTCACCAGAACAGATCTACACCAGCACAACCAGAAGCAGCCCAGACAGGCCACACCACACAGAGCCAATCAGCCCAGCACCATCAGCACACCACCCAGAAGACTGACAGCCAGATCAGATTCACCACACCCAGCATTTTTCAGCCAGGACAGCATCAGACCCCAACACCAGCAGCCCACACCCCAGCACAGTCAGCACCACCCCACACCACCACAGCACAAGCCAGATAAGACACGCTAGACACCAGAACAGGCCACCCCAACCAAACAGTCCAGCAGCACCCCAGGCACCCACACACAGCCACCACCCCCCAGCCCCACCCAGCACCCACCCCACAGATCCACCCCAGAACACCCCAGAGCACACAGCCCCCACAGACCCACAGCCCAACACCCAGCAAACACCACAGCCTCGAGCTCCACAGCACAGCAGCCCACCAGCACAACCAGCCCCATGTCAAGCCACCAACCACCAGATCCAGCACAGAGACCCCACCCACAGATCAAGAACACCCACCAGAGCAGCACCCCCCACCACAAGCCCCAGCCTCACACCCAGCTGTGACAACAAGACCACACAGCCCCAGACACAGACCACACACACAGCACCACAGCACCAGATTCAGCCACCACACCCAGCTCCAGCAGACAGATTCACAGATTCAACAAGACCAGGATACTACCACACCACACAAGCCCCACGCAGACACAGCACCCCACAGACAACACCAGAAGACAGGCAGACCAGGCCAGCAGCGCACAGCACACCCAGACCACAGATCAGAATCAGCCAACCACAGACCACCACACCACAGCACACCCACAGCATAGCACCAGACCACAGCCCCCCTCACACAGCATCATAGCAGCAGATTCCTCAGATTCCACAGAGGACCCAGCCTACCCAGCAGCCAGTTTTCAGATCCACCAGACAGCCTCCCCCCCACAGATCACACGCCAAGCACCAGACTCACCAGCCCCAAAGACCACACCACCCACCACCCCCACCAGCCCAGCTAGCCACCACACACCCCCACTCAGTCTCCAACCCAGAACAGCACCACAGCCAGCATTCCAGCTCAGCCACCCACACAGACACATGCCCCCCCCCAGCACCAGCAAGCCCCAGCCCGCACCAGCCAACAGCAACAGCAGCAGCAGCCAGCCCCGCATCCTCAGCACACCCCCCACAGCCACGACCACCCACCAGATTCAGACACAACAGCCAGACAGCAAAGCCCCACTACCCACTGCCCAGAATCCTCACACGCACACACACACCAACGATTCCAACCAAGCACACAGCCAGGACCACCAGACACACAGCAGCAGCCCCTCAGCAGCAGATTCAGCAGCGACCAAGACAGCACACAGACCTCAGCACACACCCAGCTACCCCACCCTGATTCCCAGACAGCCTCACAGCAGAAAGCCCCCACCAGCAGCAGCCACAGCCAAGACCAGCCAGCACACAGACACCAAGCAGCAGACACAGACTCAGCAGATTCACAGCACCAGATCCAGCCAGCCACCACCACAGCAGATTTCCCACCAAGACACACACCCATCAGCAGATTTCCGCAAGATCCTCAGACCCAGCACAGCCCCATGCCACATGACAGCCAGACACAGCACCGCCAAGCACCAGCAAGAAGCCGAGACACACAGACCACACCACAGACTCAGCCAGCCCCACAGCACAACAGTCAGCACCCCCCGACAGACAAGCAGCCCAGCCAGACCACCCAGCCCACCAGACCCAGCAGCCCCCAGACAGCACCCAGCACAGCACAGATACCACAGACACACAGCACAGCCAGACAGATTCCACCAGCCCACCACACACGCCACACAGCAGCAGCCAGCAGCCCCACACACACACAGGCCCCCAGACAAGCCAGCCCACACACCTCACAGCACACCCAGATCACCACCAGCCCCCATGCCAGACCTCAGCCAAGATCCCACAGCACAGCCACAGAGACCCCCAAGCCCACCAGACACAGAACCCCCACAGCACGCACTCAGTCCCCCACACAAGCAGACAGCAACTGCGCCACAGCAGGCACCCAGATCCACACAACGCAGCTACACAGCCAGCAGACAGCCACAGATCAGAGTCCACAGCTCCCCAACCACGACCCACCATGCCACAGACACCCCCAGACACAGCCCCCAGGCAGATCCCTCGATTCACACCACACACACAGCAGACCAGACTCACAGACAGACTGCCCCAGCCGCCCCAGATCACTCCAGATCCCAGCCACCAGCCACCCAACCCCAGCAGCCAGCAGACCCAGCAGCACAGCAGACAGCAAGCCAAGCAAGCACACCCCCCAGCAGCTGATCACCCAGTTACCACCATGCCACACAGTCCCAGATTAAGCAGCCATCCCCCCCCCACCCAGGCATAACAACACCCCCAGACAGATTCCCACACAAACAAGAGCCCAGACCAACAGAACAGGCACCAGCTTCCACCAACAGCACCAGGATCACAGATTCAGACCTGGTTCCACCACCACCCCCACCACAGAGCAGAGACCAGCAGCACCCCAGGACAGATCAGCACCCCACCAGACAGACCACCAGCCCACCCTCAGACATATCACCAGCACAGACAAAGCACAGCACCAAGCAGCACATCCAGCCTCATCAGCATCCCAGCAGCCACAGCCTCCCAGACCGCCCAGACCACCCAGAACAGCAGAACCACAGCCAGACCCACCCAGACAGAACAGACAGCTTACCGCAAATACCACCAGTCACAGTCTCACCAACTCACCCACCCCAGATCAGGCAGCACAGCAAGCAGCAGCAGATACACCCCAGCCCAGCCAGACACAGATCCCCCAGACCCACCCAAGATCACCACAGCAGCACCACCCATGTTGTCTACCCTATTATAACTCATACAGTAGCCAGCATCAGATCACCACACACCACACCCACACAGAGCCTGAAGCAGCCCAGCAGCCACCCCAGCCAACCCCAACGCCCACCCCAAACACCAGCAGATCCACACAGCCCCCAGTGTCACAGCCAGCACAAGACCAGCCCCACCACACCCCCACAGCTGACCCCAGCACAGCAGACCTGGCAGCAGGCCACACCACATCAGCAGCCAGCCCCAGATCCCCCATATAGATCTCAACAGAGTGCCACAGACACCAGCAGCACCCAGACACAGACAGCTTTCCCAGCCTGCCAGACACCCAGCTCCCACCAGCCCCAGCCAGCAGCCACAGCAGCCAGCACACAGCACACACTGACCCAGTCCACACACCAGACACACACACCACACACCCCACACACACCACCCCACACACCAATGCAGCCCCCTCCCCAGTTCCACAACCCACACAAGAACCCTGGCAGCCCAGCACAGCACCTCACCACCCACCAGCCACTCCCAGCAAGCACAGATCCCGCACCCACAACAGCCAACAGCACGCCACACCCCAGACCCTACTCAAGCACAAGACACCCACCACCCACCAGCCCAGCGCACACACACAGGTTTCAGCTGCCACAGACGCAGCAGCCCAGCCCACAGCCACCCAGCCCCCCACACCCCAGCACCACACAGCAGTCAGCACAGCAGATTCAGCCACACCACACCAGGCCCACAGACACAGCAGATCCAGCCCAGCAAGCAACCCCACACAGACACAGCAGATCCACCAACCACACACACCCACCAAACGCAGACCCACAGCCAGCACACAGGCCATGCTGGCCCCCACCCAGACCACGCACCACAGCAGCCGCCAGATCCAACCCACCAGAACCCAGCCCACCCAGCAGCCCCCCACGCACACCACATCACACCACCCACACCAAGCCAGAAGCACACAGCGCCTCACACTGCCAGACGATCAAGGGCCACCAAGCAGCCAGCACACCCCCTCACAGACAGCCACAGTCACTGACCACAGATCCCACACTCCACCAGATTCAGCAGCCCAGCCACACAGCACCACAGACCAGACAGCAGACACAGTCCCAGCAGAACAGATTCGTCATGCAGCCCCTGACCCAGTTCAGCCCACCACAGATCAGACAGCCTCCAGAGAGACCCACCCCAGACATACAGCAGACACACGCACGCCCACACCACCCCCAGCCCACCAGCAGCCAGCATCCCACAGCCACCACAGCATCCCACACAGATACACACCAGCAGCAAGCCACAGCCAGATAATATTATTGATTGAGTTTACAAATAGGTCAATTCTTTCCTATTATTAAAATGTTGTTTCTACAAAGATTGGAATGCTAAACAGAAAGTTGGTTGTTGTTGTTTGCAAAATCGAATAACAACACTGTAAGGGTAGGCGTCCTTTTATAAGCTGAGACCTATATAGCCAATCAAAATCACTAAAAATCATTTTTTCTACATACTTTGTTAATGAATGCTATAAAAACGATTTTTAAGTTAATGCAGATAGAAATTAAATCACACATCATCAATGGAGCATCCAAAATGGAATTTTGGGTAAAAACAAGACCTTTTTACTTAAATTGTTGGTGTTGTTTGTTGGAGGTTTTTCCCAAAGCATTTAAATATGCCAGGTAATAATAGTTAAATTTTTTTATTCAAGGTATGCCAATTGTCACACTTAAAGTTGTTTTCCTGCTTATAATACCATGCTTAATTTTAATTAGTAGACATTTGGATGTATTGATCATACTGCACAGAATTAGAATTGGTACGTCATTTGTTAAAATATTAAAAAGGTAATCTGGATAGTCGATAATGAAGTTAATTGTGGTTGTACGGGTTTTGTATGAAAAAGTGGTTCTTGGTTTGATTTTGTATTTGAGAATAATTATAATCATTTGCTTAGTGATTATTATCCAATGAACAATCTTTACTCATTATACTCACATATACGATGGCATCAAGAATCTACCTGTATTATATAGATTTTTTTTTTGAGATTTACAGTAACAAGTTACAACTATAATTTATTCTTTTCTTATTTTTGTCATAAAGTTGATATGGGGAATGAAACAATTTTTTTTATTATTTGAATAACATCGGCAGCATTGGACATTGGGAGTTGCACATTTTTGTTTAGAAAAGTTTTATGTATTTAGAATAAATTACATTTTTTTATAGTGAAATAATAGGTTACTTACATTGGGTTATATTGATAAAAAACAAAATGTACTAAAATTATAAAAAAGCTCTCCAACGTTTTATCAAACAATTTACAATATGTTACTAATAATATTTTAATTTTAATTAGTATAAATATATTATTTATAATTTCTTAAATGTCTGTGTATTTTTCAATATAGTGCTAATCAAAAGATATTAAGATTGAGACATCATAAGCCAGTTAATTTTGCATTAGATTTGATGACAGTTCCAGTTTAATCCAT
Organism: Neotoxoptera formosana; assembly: GCA_022818045.1. NCBI lineage: Eukaryota > Metazoa > Arthropoda > Insecta > Hemiptera > Aphididae > Neotoxoptera > Neotoxoptera formosana. The sequence continues at coordinate 20,425 of JAIWJD010000089.1, read as the reverse complement.
GATAATTATAAAAATACATAAAGTTTTATATTTAAAATTAATAAAATAATTTTCTCTATATATTAAATACAGGGTCATAAAAAATATTGTATTATCTCTTCTCAATCAGTATCCAACTGGAAATTTCTCTTTATTTACCAATTCTCAATTGTACTTCAGTAATTTTTACTTTAAATTCATTTAATTTAAATTTTATAAAGTATTATAAAATGTTCATTTACATACATCAATGTAAACTTATATTTAAATTTAAATTTATTTTTATTGTTAATTTTTAAAACTTATTGTTTTATCTTAGCATTTAAATTCTTTAAATTGTGATAAATTTATAAAACTATTTATGATCCTATTTTTTTTTTTTTACATAATTATGAAATGAGCATTTCCATTCTTTGGTTCAAAAGATACCTTCCATCAGCTGTTTACTGTCTTTCTCTCTTTTCAATCTTCATTCGCAATAATGTAACCTATGGCATTTTTGTATTTTTATTAACTCAATTGGGATAAATTCTTCGAGATAACACTGCAGAATATTTTTTTCCAAAAAACAATTTTTCATTTTTTTTGTTAGAAGGGGAGGGAGAGGTTATATCACATTTTATTTGAGGTTTTAAGGCATCATAATGCATAACTAAATTGTAAATTGTGTAATAAAGGAATATGCGATCGACGACTTGATAATACGGTTCACTATTTTTTTTTTTCATAATTTTCATATAATCTTGCCAAATTCATACATTTATTATACTTATCACCCGACCACGACGGGTTATTTCAGGATTGACAATGAGCATTTCCATTGGTTACATGTTATTTTATTCACTATATCGTCAAGTTAGATTTTTTTCAAAAATAAATTTATAAAATAAACCAAAATATTTGGCACCGGGCAACGCTAGGCGGGACAGCTTGTATAAATAATAAAATAGCGCTCCTGTAACTGTATAAGAAAGTAGTAGTATTAGCAGTCGGCACGACCCATGCGTACCCTGTGGTTACTCCGACAATATGAGTTCATACAAAACAAAAATTCAAAAAAATATATAAACAACAGTTTTGTTTGTAGTCATTTTATTTTCTATATTGTCGTTCGATAATTAAAATTTTATCAGATGAAAAACAATATTAGATAGTTATTTTGTTTTAGTTAGAGTTCCGGTTTGTATGCACTTAAAAAGCCTAAAATTAGTATGCTCATGTATGCACATCAAAAAAAGTTTAAATATGCACTTGATATGTCTTTATTTTTTCAATTAATATTGCAAAAATATGCTTATTATTCAAAATATATGTATTTTATTTGTTTTTTTTATTTTCTTCCATAAATATTAATTTTATTTAATCTTAATTAGATACACACGGTAATTATTTAAAAATATATCACACAATTAAAACAAATACTTTAATTAGGATTAATTTAAAAAATATATAAAAATGTTATTGAATCCTCCATACCTTCTTCATTAATACTATGTCTTTGTTAAATTTTTATAAAAAAATAAAAATTAACAAAATGACGAAATTTTATAAATAAAAATTTTTGGTCTGTTTCTAGTTATAAGTGACAATCTATTGTTTTAATAACGGTTTGAATCCTGCTTCGCTTAGCGGAAGTTTTAAAATTTACAAATGTATGGAACGCGATCACGAAATTGATTGTACCTACTAAATATTACTGGTATAAAAGCACTAAAGCCTAGTGCACTATTTAGGTGTCTAGGTATTGTCGGATTCGTATTGACTAGGCAATTATGTCTGACATTCTGGCAGACAACTCGACGCGGTGTGTTTACTCAATATAAGATCATAATAATATAATTTTTGAATGGGGAAATAATAATAAAACGGTCAGCATTATTGCCGATGATATTCGTTGCTCGATATAAAACGAGATATAATTTGAACACAAAACTTTATCTCCAAACACTATGAAACATAGTAGAATAACATTTCTTTCCAAACAATAGTAATGCAACTGCTTAAATTCTTAATATGGTTTCTACGGCGAATATAGTAATGAAATAATTGATTTATAAATTTTGTACTAAAATATGCTAAGTTCCACATATACCCCTACATTTATGCTTTTATATGCGCAAAATAAACTTGTATTTAAGCATTATATGTTACAACAAAATCGTCAATTATTTCTTTACTCCATCGAACTGCATACACTCATTACAAAGATGTCGATGCATACAATTCCGGACTTTAGTTCATTAATAATTGAAATATTAATTGTGGGTATACTTGAAATTTTAAAATATAGGTTATTTATTAAATATTAATACACACAATAGGATTTTTCAAATGCCAATGTTTTTCTCGGTAAATTTTTATTCACTACTGTATTTCTAATAGTACCTACAATTAAATTACTTTAATAGGCAATTTATATCATTCAATATAAATATAAATTGGAGGTATCTAATTTTATACTTATATAAGGCAATATGCATAAATAATAAAATATGTATAAAATGTATAGTGTAGGTGTTATACTTTAAACCTAATAACCTATTTATAACATGATGATGACCCATCATCAATAATTTTCAATAATCAGTCCATAATAGATAGAAATATAGTTTATAATAATAATAATAAATTTTAATAAATCCATGTTCTCGGCACTTTATTTATTTTTTTTTCCTAAAGGCAAAATTAAAATATGAATAGTAAAATTAGTTACTTTATAGATATATTAAAATATACCTTTAAATTTACTTGATATTTAGACAAGACCGTTTTGCTCGAATCGTTTTTCGTATTACAAGGTCCGAAGGTGGGTATAGAGAATCTCGCCGCGACCGTTTCGCCCGCGGGACTATTCGCGCAGACGTTTCGCCGCCGGACCTATTCGCCGCAGACCGTTTCGCCGCAGACTGTTTCGCCGCGGATGTTTCGACCATGATTAGCCAACAATAGCAATAACAAAATGGTGATTAATGATATATTTGTGATAAAAAATATATAATTTTTTTTTTTCAATTATACGTGGTTTCTTATGCTGAAATTCAAAGTGTTTGAAAAAATTTCGGAAACTTACCATTCATAATCATTTCCTCGAAACTATTACCATTCTAAATTTCCTGAAAATTACACGTTCATAAGTTATGGAAATTTTAAGTTTCGCAGTTGACTTACGCGTGTTACAGGCCACTCGGTCGTACGCTCCTCGGCCGCCCGTCGTCCGACTCCGCAAATCGATACAATATCCTCTCGATTGTTGTGTAAACCTCCTCAGGTGAAACTCGGTTTTCCTTAATATTGTTTCGCCGATTCGCCGGCCGAACAAGGCGTCCTGCGGCGAAAACGGTCTGCGGCGAATAGGTCCGGCGGTCGAATAGTCCCGCGGCTGAAAACGGTAGCGGCGAAATGTTCCTGGTCCGAAGGTTTTTATGCCATTGAATTCAAATTAAACATGTTCCATTACAGTAATCATAGTGACACCTAATGACAAGCAGGCCAGGTACCCACTTGCCCACCCTTGTCAATTCATTTCTATATAGGTATAGCCTACTACTACTTTTCTATACTTTGAACTTAAAGTTTAAATTCACAGAATAACGAATACTAACCTATACTCATTGGCGGAAATTGTGGCGAGGGGGTCTTAACTAAGACTAAGGGGGAACTTAGAGAGAGGCTATTGCCCTCCTGAGTTATCGATTAGCCCCCCCCCCCCAAAAAATGTATACAGTAGTTATGTCTTATGTAGGTACCTAACAGTATTGTATCATTTTCTACATAATATTAATATCTATAGGAATAGGATACAGAAAACATTTATGTACGCTGGTTATTTTTACTACAGTCTATATGGTACTCTACAGAACATTTTAAATGGGTTACAATTTAAAGTGCCTACAATTAAAAATATTAATTAATAACGCAGTTAATAGTTATTTGCCTTTTGCATGTTTTTTAATTTTATATGTTTATTTATATACTTTAATTAATTAGATATAGTAATCAGTATGCAATAGAAATGTTTATTCAAATTTTAGTATATTTGTTCTATATTAGTATTGAATATATATGAAATATAATTAGCTGGACGCTTATGGCTGATTTTTATTTTTATTTATTTAAATTTGTCAAACAGTGGGATTCGAAGTTCCCCTTGACATTGATGTTAAAAAATGTTAGCCCCCCCCTACTTTTATATGGATTTTCGCCTGTAGTTTATAGGTTTCTAATTCTAATTTAAATTCAGTTTACAAACTATAAACTATAACAATATTTATTTTGTGTTAATGAAGGGTTCTCTAAGCATTTTTTTTAATTATTTGTCTAGAAGTTCCATTCAAATCACTTTATATCAGTAAGGTTATAGGTTAACTATGTTAGATTTCTTAGGTTAAATAACAAACATATTATATTGTAATCTTAGTTATTTGCCAAGTAGGAGAAGCGGAAAAAAAAAAAAAAAACGATGGCACGGTCATCAGTGTTAGGATCGTATAGGTCTTTCCATTGCTTACGAAACCGGAGGAAACTAAGTTTTAAGTTCCACTGTATGTGACACGCACACTTTTACAACTTATAGGTAAATCATCTTACATAATACACATTAAAGTACCTTTACCGCCTTAACCGGGTCACTCGGGTTATGACGAAGGTCATAATGTCACTAACCTTATTACACGAATTCTGATGGATAGTATGATACTAATGTAGTCAAACACCTCCGGACTATGACCGCACAGGACAGCTAGGCATTTCACCAAATTTGCACATATTCCTTCATGGATGAAATATTTAATTTTTGAAACTCAAATTTGTTATTTTTACGAATATTGCCAGGATTATGGGTAAAATATTACTTTTCACTTTTTTATTATTGAATTTGATTTTAGATTTTTATATCACGTTCGGAATATCTGTATAAGTTTGTAGTTGCGGACTACGCCTGGGCTGGTATATTTAAATGTGTTGTAACCCGCATAAGCGCAAATTATGACTCCAAACAGTGATCCAAAAGCGCAAAAAATATCACCTTTTTCACATACATAAACTCACTATATTAAATTTTACCAAAAATAAAGTGTATTTTATCAATATTATATTATTGTTAATAATTAAGGTTCTACAGTGATAAGAATATGAGTTAAACAATTTAAAATTAAAATCACATATTAGTATATACAGTATAGTTGTAATGAGTATCTTTAAAATTAAATTCTAAATTTAAAGCCCATAGTCTGCTAAGTAGTCAATCTGGAAATTTTTTTTTTCTACAAGTTCCATGCTTTTATATATTGCGAGTTGACTTTTAGAGCTGCTCCGATTTGTTCTTTGAAATAACACTTTGATAAATTTATTAAATGATGGGTGTGGAGTTATCAAATTGATCGTTCCAATTGCTCCCATTATTTTGACATATTAATTCTGGACCCATTGGTTAGTTTTTGGCTCGTTCGAAGGGTCGAAAGCCCAGAGATTGCGGTGGTTATCTGTGGTATTTTTCTATAACATTTGTTATAACATTAATCAGAAAACGCTCCGATGTCTTTATATAATAATACAGGGGAATAGAAATAGTTCATTAATATGCATCAGAAATTTAAGTAGAAGGTGAAAAAGCCGTTTACAGAGCGGAAATCTTCTGATTCATATTTATGTGGTATTCAATTTTTCCAATTTGTCTGTAACTCCAAATTGGTCCTAGGTCTAAACCAGCAATATTTTATTTTGTGCATTTTGGGAATAATATAATGAACATCAAATTTTAACTGAATTATAGTGTAAACTGGCCCGGTACAGATACACGTATCAGTTATACCATTAATTTTGCGCTTTTATCCATCATTATAAGGTACATAAGAGCCCAAAACGAATTTTGCGCTTTGGTTTGTCGCAAAAATTAGACGTTTTGCGCTGTTGTGGGTATCACCGAAAAAGTATTAGTAATAAAAACGGTTTCCTAACGCTCTAGTTTATTTATTTGGGTATTATAAGTTATATCGGATTTACTTGTATAGACCTATTAATTTTTATACTAGTTGTAGTCTGTAGAATTTTTCAGATAATGCTGCTCATTTTAGCATTTCAATCCAATACAGAGTGTCCCAAGGTCTATTTGACTATGCAATAACTTTACGCAAGCAACGCTGTGATTTAGAATGAAATGATTTTTGAATTTTAACACACTTGAAAATTGATTAAATTTAACGACTTAACCAAATTAAAAGTTTAAACGGGCCTAATATGGTTTTTAAAAACTTATTTATGAAAGAGCGATCTTGGATTATTAGAAAAAGATTAAATACAACATTTAATATTATTTATTTTTGTTATAAAAAAATATAATTAAATATATAGATATACCAAATTATAGCGCAAAGCTCATACAAATCATTACAAAAAAAAAAACTTAAAAATACTTGAATAGAAAAAAGGTTTATTGCATTAGTCAAATAGACTGTGGACACCCTAGTCCATAATTAATATAGACCAATAATTATGAGACTTCGGACCGCCCATAATTCAGACTGATTGGATTCTATGAATTGAAACTAGTTAAAAATTCGGTTTATTTGTGCTGACACGTCATCATCGTTATTTTTTTCTATTCGCTCAAATTTGTCTATTATGTTTAAATGTGACGTATGTTGCGGGTTGTGCGCGTTCGATGTGGCAGTGATTGTGCAATTGGGGGGACAATGATGATGTATTGATGTAGTAAAACAATCAATGTATAATTCTTATCCACATTTTTTTTTTTATAAAACAGGGATTGCATTTATTGGTTGCTTGTTTTTACATAGCCAGTGTTTTTTACTATTGTTAAAACGATTATGTGAGAAAACTGGAAATCATTTTTTTGGATTTTAGGCAAGCATTTTCAATACTTGTTCCAAAGAGTTTCTTTATTTCTTGTGAATTTTTTACATTTAAATTGGATGGGGTAATTACACATTATGGTGGAAGTTTCACATTACCGTCAAAAAGGTTTTTTTTTTATTTTCAAATATACAAATTCCCTTGAGCTGCCCCCCCCCTCTCATCATATTTTTGGCCCACTTGTACCACAACTAAATCCGGGGGCCAATCTTAAATAACAATTAATTTTTTCGATATGAATTGTACCTTAATAATTAGTTTTATAAAATCAGATTATAGGAGGTTCTTTAACTTAAAATAAATAAAATATCAACTAATGTATAGTAATTCTTTATAAATTGAAAACATATGTAGTATTTCATATACATTTATACATGGTATAATCTTAAAATGTTTCTAATTGTATGTTAAAACTTTAATACGTTTAAATCTTGAAAAAAAAAGTTATAAAACATTTGTTAGGTAAAAATAAAATAGTGTGACTGTTATAACTTTTACTGTATAATATTTGGATGTACTTGTGTTCTGGTACACTCATAAATGATAGGTTATCAAAATGTAGGTTAATTCTTAAGAACAACATTATCATTTAAATTAACAAATTTCTATATAAACTAAATTTTTCTTTTCTTGCTTTTTCTCAGCAAAGTTTGTATAATGCTATCAAAATAATTATACATAATGCCAAACTTGTGTTCAATTGTTAAAATACCAAGAGCATTAAGACGTTTTTGTAGACGTTCTTGATGCTCTACTGCAAGTTTTCAGCTGATTTCCCAGCTCACTAAATGTCTTTTTGCTTCGGAGACTGAAGCTTGTAACTGGTAGCGTACATAAATTCTTAAAGCTATACAAGTTTATTGAATTAAATTATTTGCATGAACGCCGGGCCAACGGGACACCAGTACACATGGGTCTTCCTATAGGGGCCCTGCTAGAAAGGTGTTTTTACACTTTTTTTTGAAACCAAGCCATCCCTTTTTTTTATGTAAATGAGATGTGAGTTTTCTCCATTTAAATTTATATTTTAATATTTTTGTATTTTAGATCACTTCCTATTTTCTTATTTTATTTTTTATTCGCGTTCACTTCACTGTAAATTATTCTGCAACTACTAATAATCAAAAACATTTGCATTGTGGGTGTGAGTTGTAACTACTTATCTTTGTGAATTTACGAAAGCATTTACACGAGGTTGCACATTTGTTTCATTGAAAATTCCATGATTTTTTATGGCTTTACAATCTGATATTTCCTAATTATATATTATAACTGTGAATTTTAGTTAATATTCTGTGCAGAGCTCTTTCCTACCTTTGAAAACAATTTAAAATATAGTGTTATGTTGACCTTTTATTAACATAACATTATTACTCAACTTAATATTATTGACTTCCTTTCCCGTTTTTTATGTTTAACGTAGGTATTTGTGTTACAAACAGTGTGTATATAGTTCCACTAGCACCTAGACAACTGTTGTTAAAAAAAGAATAATAATTGTACAGGGCCTATATAAGTTGTATAATAATAATCGTTATCCATATATTAACACAACAAAAATGTGTCAATCACCTTATGACATATAACTATCCACATGTCGGGCGATGTAACTTTATATTTCTCTTTCTTCGAATATTTTTATTTTCGTTTGTGCGTACCACTATTCGAATCTTGTCGTCTTGAACTGGGGCACCCCCTATACCTCGTACTCGTTATCTATTCGATTTCACAACGAACGACATCCACAAATAAGATAAAAATCATAAATCATTTTTTTGCGACTTTTCTTGTTGAATCTTTATAGGTAGGTTTCGATTTTATATATTTTTAAATACTAGGCAGTTCAAGAATAAATACACACAGTATATTGTACGTATTTCTTCTTTACCGCAGACCATAATGATATATATATACCTTTACTATGATTAATGTTTATGTAAAGCATTTCAGAACAAGGATATAATCCTTTAGGACAATAATACAATGGAGTCGGAAGTTTTAATATTGTACTAATATTTGTTGTACGTTTTTAACGTGAATATTGGCGGTAAATCAATATTTTAAAATTTACTTATCTGAATGTATAGTATATATAATTAAACTAAAATCTTTCTATATTCGTGACATTTTTATAAATATATCTATTACATTTTTTAGATTACTACGGACTCGTCTTAATAGTATATTGGCATCATAGTTATTGTTGAGATTTGGAACGTTTGTCAAATTATTTAAGCGCTTCAATTATGGCTCTACGATCTTGTTTATTGTATTAGGTATATGTGTCTATAGATCTGTGTATATTTGGGATTTATATTCTATTAGCAAACAACATTTACAATTTATCATAGTGGTAGGTACCTATCCAACAAACCGTTACCAATAACAATTTATTATAATATATTGAAATTATATATTATATATTCTGTTTATAAGTTTACGTTGATTTTATTATCGGTTATGGTAATCGAAAGTATTATTATCTATTTGGCATCGGTATCCCAAGACAATTTTAACAATAATTGAGATTTTCTCTAAAAAACGTACATGGGAAAAATATTTCGTTCGAACAAGGAAACTCGATCGGAAATCTCTGGTCTACAGTACAGCGAAAAGTATGTTCACACATTTTAAATATACCTTTCATAGTTATGTTTCAAATCTTAATTTTTGAGAACGGAACCTTAATCCGATCCAAAACTTTAAATGCTTGTTCAAACTTGAACACGCAAATTCAAAACTAGTGTTTCATTCTATAGTAATTTAGATATACCGTTTTTTCCACTTCTTTCACCACAAATACGTAAATTGTATTGATGTATTCGCATACGGCTCCCGTTTCTCCGCTTTCGGCTATCACCTTTCACTTGTTGAAGGATGGCCGTACCGTATCGGCTCCAACCCGATAGGTTACCAGGCCTTATAGTGGTATGGCACGTATCGGGCTCCCAATCAACAATTTCCTTCCAATTTAACATGCTTTAAGACTGGCTACAGGCCAGAGGAAATTCTCTGTAAGCATAGTTAAAAAATGTTGTCTGTGTTGACGTTATTAAAAATAAACAAAATTAAATAAATCTAACAAAAAATAAACCGAATAAATTACTAATAAAAACTTGTGGTTTGAACTTGAAGGAAATCTTTTTTCTTACTCCGACTCTGGTATTTTTTCATTGTTTAATATTTTTCAATATATTGATCGGTAACAATTACGAATGTTTTGCTTGTCAGGTCTTTAGTATTGTTCGTATATTCTTGTTGTGGAGCAAACACCCTATATACATACGTGTTAAACCTGTATCTGTATCTGGTTTAAAATTTCCATGAAATAATAGGAGTATGTTAGTTTAGTAGCTGTGAGCATTACATTTTAGGCGGACGCAATACGACCCTACTTTAACTGATGGAATGGCCACACACCGGGCGCAGATAACGGACTAATCAACGTTTATAACGGGAAGCCGATAGGTAACGTCCATTTTTATTAGGTTAATTTATTGTTTATTAACGTATCAAATAACTATAACGATAATATATATTTATGATTTGAATTAAATTAGGTTAAGGTAGGCTCACAGCGATAAAAAACTATACAATTATTTGTATCAAACCAATCGATATGGGGTTCGGTGTGATGGCTTTCTGCTAAATTTTCAGTTTTCGTTGTTAAAAAAATCCAACCGTTTGAAATATTATTACTTATTTCCAAACAATAAGTCCCTAATACCCTTCACCTCGTTCTATTTATGTAACAAAAATGTGTAATTTAAATTTGGTTTTTTTAATATAGCTAGAGTGTTGTGGTGTAGATACACCAAGTGATTGGTTATTAATATTCCAGAAAATCTAGATCTGTTTCGTGTTGTCAAATCTACCTGTTGAATTAGGTGCATTATGCAGGAAATTTTATTTGGACGGAAAGAATATTTATCAAAAAGGATGCTACAACGGATTAAACAATCGAGTAAAAACAAAGATTGACAATTATAAAGTATATTGCTTGGCATTTGGCCTTTTCCAGGTAGGCTAATTTAAATGTTTTTCTAATTACGTTATATATTTAAAAGGAAACTATAATTCTAAGGTTATCGGATTATGAATAATTTATGATATATATAAGATATATGTGTTATTCTTTGTATTTATGATGCTTGTACGTTATAAATCTCAAAGAATAGTGTTTTATTATCTTCTACTTACAACTAATCATTAAAGACTGAAATCAACTTTAATAAAAACTTTAGCACTGGACAAAAAGTATTAATTTGATTATATCATATAAATGTAATAATAAACTGAAGAAGAATAGTAATAACTATAATCTATTTCAGGGCCCAGGGATGGTGAAACCTAAAAGGTAGTGAGTTGTGCCAAAAGTGCTCACATTCGGCCAAATTTCCACGGCACGCAAGAATATTTTTATTTCATTGTATAATCTTGCCGTTGAGTAAAAAAACAGATTATTTATGATTTCTAAAATATTAATACTCATCAGTTCTAAAAGCTTGGAGACTCACTGCTTCAGGCAAACATTTTAGTGCTTTGAAAACAAGTAGGATTATCGTAGATCAATTTCCCAAAATAAACACCTCATATTGCGGTCAACATATGCTTTATTTGTTTCAATTAAAATTTTTAAATCTAACAAAATACAAACTTATATTAATATAATTTTAATGGAGTTTTTTTTGACCCCAAAATCCTCATCTCTTGGGAAAATTATTTTTATATGTAGGTACCTATATTCTTTTTTACATGGATTCTGTTTTAAAACTTTGATTCAAATTCCAAAAAAAATCATTTTATGATAATTTCAAATTTATTGGTTCTTTTTTGCCTTTATTATATTTAATTATATTCTAACATTTTTAGTTTTTTTAGATTTTTTTTTTATTTACTATTTAAACTATAAGTGATTATCAATTAGATTTTGGGTAAAAAAAACTTGAATGAAATTGTGACTACTAGAGGTACATAATGCAGTCATGGTTGCCGCATTTAAAAAATTACATATAGTAAAAAAAAATCTTTTTTACAGTTTAAAACTTAAAATAATTGACAGTCATGAACATTGGAAAATTACTTAGTAGTTAAATAAATTTCTTAAAATGTTCAATTTTGTACTAGCTTAAGTTTTATAAATCTATACAAAGGTCTTATAAGCAATTCTTACTGAAAACCCAAAAAAATATAAAAAAATTATTAGTATTAAATTTTTTTTTTTTTATAGACATTTAAAGTTCAAATTTTGATGAGATTGTATATTTTAACGAAAACTAACAGTTTTATCGTTATGTTGGTTTGTACTTATTACTATAAATATTTCGTGGAAACCTGAAACTTTTACATAATTAAATGAAATCTATTATTATTTTTACTTTCTACAGACGTAGGTACTGTATACACAAAGATATTTAAAAACACTATTATAGGAATAATGTGGAAGTATCTCTCCTAATTTATACCACGACCTATATCCTAAATTGTTCTTTGGTACCTATAAGTCTTTATTGACCTAAAAGTAAATTGTAAACAATTATATTTTTTGATACAATTAATATTATAAAACTATTATAATAATTGACGCGTTATATTATATGCTATATAGGCAGGGCCTGGCGGATTTAATCGTATGGCTATATAGGCTTGTAGCATTTGTGGCCCGCACCGTTAGCTCTACTTAGCGTCGAGAGTGACATTTTAAGGTCAATAAATTATGAAGATATTATATAGTGATTTCACTTAATACAAAGTTAAGACGTAAACTGATTTAAAGTGTTTAACCTTTAAATTTTAATTTTATTATTTTATTAAGCTAGATTATAATTATTATGTTGTGAATTTTAATTACCTAATTACTAACGTTGCAATACTAATAAAGTGCGTTGAATACCTTTTTAAACTACTTTGTGGTAATTGAATCCTCTCTTTAATACTATATTTTAAAGGTTATTATTTTCGGTCAAAAATACATAGAAAGTTAGAAAGCTTGGCATTGCCCTCGCATTTTGGGTAGTAAATTATTTGAAAATGTTTGAGAGATGGCTATCAGTTTCTATATTTGTTGTGTATGCCCTTTCTATTTTTCTAAAAATACTTTATGGTAGGGCCCTCACACAATTGAGCTTAGGGGCCTACAATATCCTAAATCCGGCGCCTGTATATAGGCTTCTTAAGGGCCGGTAACATACTTATAAACTTAATATTTTTCTGGTCTTATTGGTGTCGTGTAGCTTTTTTTTATACGGTAATTCTATTGACTAAGTGGTCAAGGGAAGCAAGTAAGATAATGTATCATTTTTTTTTTTAAATTCGGAGAAGTAGTTTAAAATTGATGTACATTTACCTCATCATCATTGTCTTGTATATAAAAAACAAGTAGGTGGGTGTCATATAATAGTGTTTGTATATAATTGATTGTGTAAAAATTGGTATTTACTTGTTTAAGTCGCTCAAGTTGTTTTTTAGTCTACTAGTTTTTATATTAATTATCAGTAATTATTATGTAGTAATATTCACTATATATAAAATATTTATCTAGTTCTAGTACCTAGATATAGACATTATAGTTCTAGTTCTATAATATATATAATTTTTTTAATTTATCTTAGGTATTTACCCATTTCATCAAGCCTGAAATCAAACGTTAGATTAGATTATTTTTGTAACAACATGTACCTGTATTTTATGTTAGGTACCTATATTTAAAGAAAGGTTTTATGTTTTAAGAAATTCACTAATTTTATACGAGTCCAATCTGCAAATGATGTTGGATTTTGATACAAATTATTTGTATGAGTCCTACAACCAAATACGCATTTCAAGAGACATACGTTAAGCCGTAAATGTCAACTAGAACAGTTTAATTAGAATGCACTTGAGAAATCAAAAAAAAAACAATGCATTTTTAATTGCTGTTCATTTATTTTTAAATTCGCTTTTAAAATTTGTATAATTGTATATATGTTTTTATTCTTTACTTTGTAGCTGACTTAGGACTTCATTCCTCATCGATTATTATTATTTATTTTATTTTGTTAAAATATATAATTATTTTGTATATAACATTTTCTATTAATATTAAATTTGTACTGATGAATCCTTGTTAAGTGAATATACTTATTTGCCTAAGGTAGGTAAATTTGTAAAATAAAAATAGGGTTGATTTCTTAGTGTCATTGGTGGTAGCATACATTTATGATTTTTTCGCTTCCAGATCATATTATAGTTTACACCATAGCCACTAATGCCTCATAATCATCACCTATTACTGCCACACATTATTATCAATAAGAAAATATCAAATTTATTAAAATGAACAACAAAAAATATATAGACTTCAAATTCACAGATTGATTACCTTATTGTAACTTCAAAAAATATCCATTGCAAAACATATCAATGGGGACATTGTCTAAACATAATGGGTTTATAAACACCTCATTTAATATACGCAGTGGTATAGCCGTTACAGGTAATATTATTTGCCTGTATTTCAGTATTTGTCCATGATAGGCTGATATCTTGTGTATTCTTATTTTTTATTTGTGTTCTGTGATCCCACATTTATATATTTGCATTGGGATATATTATTGTATTGTGCATAGTGCTTTATAACCAATTATATTAGTTTACTATCATTTATATTTTTATCTTGGGTAACCTTTCTGTCCTCAATACCTCACCAAGTCGTTGCTGCTAACCGCAAATTATTGATAGTATATGAGGCGTTCAATAGTTATTGATAGTTTTTATGAAAAATAAAAACATACAGATATCAAGATAACTGTAGAGAAGTAGTTAATCTGTATTTGTGAAAATACTAAAAACAGTTAGGAACTATCTAATTATCTTAGACTATACAAAAGACATAATTGTTACTTTCTCTATCATATATTTTCTACTGCTTAATCCTTTTTATAATTGTTCCATTCGACAATTAAATTTACTGGTTAAATAAAAATCTTTTTTCAGATTATTATTTTTTTTTTTTTGAAAAATTGCATTTATTACTTTACTAAAATTAGATCTGAGGTTGTATGGGGTGCTTAGCTCCAGGGCCCCCGTTACATAGCGCCTATGGTGTCTTACATATCATTCTTTCCACGTTCCCAATACTTTTTCAGCTACAGAGCTTTTTTTGAGCCAGCAGGTGTTTCTCATGGAAAGCCCAAGAAAATATTTAATGTTTAAGTTTTATTCTTTTACCTGCCTCTGTTAAATTAAGCATATTACACATGCTATTTTATGGTGATGATTTGGTTGAAACAAACGGAAGCCATTGCGAAACTCAATTATAGGCCCAGGTTTGAGAACGGTGCATGTCTCCTGATGGTTATGTAGGAATAAAGTAGTATAATATTTTTGTGTTCATTATACTTGTCGATATTAAAAAATAGTGCATTCACAAAGCGCACCCCGTCATTAACAAAAATATAAAAGCGTTCAATTACAATATTATTATACATTATTATTTTGCAGAGAGAGAATAAATGAAATCAAATTGTTTCTATGTTGAATTTAAGTAGCATGCTCTAGCGCCCTGTACTATATTATGTAGTCATTTCACCCATTGTTATCAATACAATATTAGTGTATATGTCTAAATTTATACCTTCCATTTGGATGCAATAACACAGTTATGTTTTCAAACAAAATTATTTAAAACCACCTCCGTCCATCATCCCGTATTAAACATACAATATTGAGTTTATTATATCAATTTGTTTTGGTAAAGTATCTTCAGTTGATCTTTTGTCAAAAACATTTAAGAATATTATGTTAATTGGCCAAATGTAAATCAATTATAATTCTGTTTATAATACTTTGATCGAAACCTTTACCTAATGCAAGTATTGTATAGAATTAGTTATTTAAGGATAGTGTGCAGTCTACTAATCGTTATTTAACTGTATCTGGTTGTGAAGTATCAATGTTCGGTCGACATGTTCGAGAACCTCAGAAACATGTGCATTTCTAATATACATTTGGAACCTGTAGACACTATTCTACGCAGCTCCAGTTTAAGACATTATCTAATAACTAACCAATAATTAAGCATCATCCATTGAATTTAAAATATACATATATTTTAACTTAATTGGGATGATGTTAAAATATAGGTACAAAGTTTACAGATCTCTAGAATCAATCAATTTGTAATTAAATTACCCTAGGTGTAAAGTAATATCTTTTAGTAGAAATAATTGACATTCGACATAACTCAAAATATTAAATTAATAAATAATTATAATATATTTTTGTCATTTTATATATTGAAATGGTTTAATTATGACAAATTACTATAACGAATGATCCGTAGTTTATAATAGATATGTATCCCCCAACTAAATAAACACTAAAAAAATGTATATATATTATATTAATTATTAAAAACAAATATTATTAAACAAGTGTTTTACAAGATTTATATAATTCATATTTTTTATTAATTTTATTAAAAAAAAAAAAAAAATCAATATAAAACTATCTAAACATATTAAGCCTCATTAGTTACCAAACACAATGAACTTACATGTTACCTTTACACAGTATGAATATAATATGATCACTTATGTTGATATAAGTTGTGATTTTTTTTCATGAAATACTTTTAAACAATATTTATTACAAAAAATTGATAAATATAATAGACTTTCTTGAATCGTTCACATATTGAATGGTAAATACACATTTATTTTTAATAATTAATTTAATATATAAATAAAATATTAGCAATTATCATTACTCTAATTATGTACATAACCTTAAGACAAAAAATCAAGTTGTACTCAAGGATGAAAGTACATAGGGACAAAGTTAAAAAACAATTCAGTCATTTTACCTTTTTGACGTAGGTTCACTATTTGTTTTGAAATCTTTTATATAGTTTGTTAACTTGCGGCAAGATTAATGCATAAAATGTTGGTAGTTCCTACAATAACAAAATTAAAACATTTATTTATTTTAATCTATTTTCAACTTGATCAATAATAACTACATTTGACTGGCTGCATGCGTTTTCTGCCTCAAAAATTGTCGCTGATCATTACGTATTATTATCTGTTTGTTTCAAGGAATCAGGCATAAAATTGAGAAAAGAAATAAATCGAAGTCAACACTAGCCATTGTTGTAAATAGTTCATTGTTATTTCTTATGATAGAATGTGCTGGCCTTTTGTTAACATAACGTTCAATAGTTACTGTTATGTATTTGCCTGAGAAAAATAATGTTTAAAATATTCTCTAAAAATAAACAATAAATATTAAATAATTTCCAATTCTTCTGTTTTCAAAATAGACTTAATTAATACCTTTGGCATATAATTTCCATTGTATATGTTAATTCTCATGGCTCTTTAAGTTTGTGAAAAAAATACTTTTATCAGTAGTCATAAATGAGTATCCTTTTACTGCAAAATATATGTAAGTGAACTGCCTCGTAATTTCAACCGTTATTTATCTTAAGTAGGTGCACGCAACCGTGAGAGATGGAGATGACAAGAAAAAAGTATCTCCATTTATACATCAAAACACTAATAAAAAAAAAAAATGGACTGTTGATCTTGATAATATTAGCTATGATTTAATAATTTTACATTTAGATGCAATTTAAAAGTGCAGACAGAAACCTGGTTGGTGGGATAGCGCGATAGAAGCTACAATGGAATTATATTTTTCTAATCCAAATTTATTTACTAACCAGATGTAAACCTCTTAATTTGATTGAGGAATGTTTAACAATTAATTGATAGACACTTCAAGCATTTTGATTGTAATATTATACTAAACAGACCAAATCCTAAAAACAAAATTCAACAAATATTATTATCTTATTCTTGATATTGTACTTGTAATAAATGATACTTACATGTCTAAGTCAACAAATGTTTGGCATAAGACTTTTGTACAAATTGAGGTGACATAGTATCGTGCAACAATTCTGTACATCTATGACAAAAATGATAATCACTCGTTCACATTTTTCCACATTTGTGTATTGAGTGTGGGACTATGATTGCATATCATTTTTTAAGTGTGTAAACCGCTTCAATTAAATCTTGGCTACAGAAGTTGATTAACAATTTCAATGTACATAACATTTAAAAGGAAATATAATTAATGTAGTTACTTCTAACAGAGCGATAAATAATCCTTCTAGTAGACATTCTATACGGGACCCACTGTAACAAGAACATCAGTTAACATTTTAAAATCATTTAATCCAGAAGGTGCTAAAGACTTAAATCAATTCATGGTGAACCAATACTTTGATTTCTTACTTTTGACTGGGGCAAGTCAAAAGAAATTTTAATGCTGTTACCCTTACTGTCATAACGAGGTCTAAAAATATGATGCTGAAAGTTTATGTTGCAAACTATTTATTAAATATTTATTTTACTAAAAAGTATACTTCTTATTTTAAATGATTAAGGGTTATCGAACCATTAAAAATTAGGTGATCATAATGGTTATAGCAGTGATGTGTACTCGCTATATGAACTAAGCATAGTTCTGTGACACTTGATGGTAATAGAACTCACCACATGCATCATGTATATGAGTGGGTTGACTCGTGTCTTGTAAAGATGTAACCAAAACAGGAAAAAAGTTTTTCTCGATTCTGTCCAGACAAAATTGTTTTATTGTTGTTTAATAAATAGCATCCACCTCGATAAAGCTGTAAGGATTTCGCTCTTGACTAAAAAAAAAAAAAAAAATAATAACATACAATAATTTCCTTCTATTGTTATATCAATGCATGTTTACCATTTGGAATAAGTTTTCTGCGTTGATTGTGATACGGCAATTGATTAAAGCGGTTTTTTTAGGCGACACCTTGAAATCGGCATTCATTGAGCATTTTTGTAATCGCAATTTTTCATGGAATCTTCGTAGAATAGCCACTTAGGCTCGTTTTTAAAGTTCTTGGAAGACGGAATAAGACACATGCATTGGAATCCTTAAATTTTCCAATAACATGGGCCGAGTTCAGTATAGTTATATAAGCTTTTTATTTATGACTTTCCAAGTATCGACCTAGAAACATTTTTATTAGTTTAATCGTTTAATGAAATGTACATTGAAACTTAGATGAATATAGTTTATACAATTTGTATATTATATTTTCCCACAGTCACAGCGATATCTGGATAAAGATGTGCTACATTCGATATATTTTCAATTTTTTAATTCAAAAATATTTGGCATTCGGTTTGTCCCTGTAAACATGTAAATAAAGAAATCTTTAAAACTTATTTAAATGTGATAAATTAAGAACATTGGAAATTACTATTTTAGATTTTTTTTTCTAATTATTTTTTAAACTACATTTTTATGTTCATGAAAAAGTATTAAATTAAAAAGGTGGGCAAGTGGGCACCTCTCTGCTGTAAATGGGTGTCGAGTAGATCTCTGAACACACAAAAAGAAAACACTCACTTATTTTAAGATAATAATTATATTGCTCTGCTCAGAGTCTAACTCATAAAATTTTTAAATTTGCATATTATATTGTACATTCTAATTCTATCTTAGACATGCTTTAATCGAGCAGGTAAAACAATTTGGGTTGAAAAAATTCTGAACAAAGCTTTTTATAGTGTTGTATGTGTACAGGGGTTAATTTTAAAAACAGTATACCACAATATACACTAAATAGCCAAAACTAGTTATTACTAATTAAATTGTAGGCTATTAAAATTAAATTATATACATTCCTAAATAGAAAAGTTTCTTTTTTTTATCATATTTTTCTGTTATGTCAAATTAATTTTGATTAAAATGAAACAATAATAAAAAACAGTTTTAAAATTGAAAAATAATTTTATAACCTAATAATGATCATACAATGGTCCATACTATCATCATTTTATTTTGGTTAATGGAATTATACAGTATACAATTATTATTAAACATATATATACTTGGGTTACAGTTATACTTAATTTTTGCTTTGTTCAACAAAATTGTATATTTAAAAGAAAATCAAACCCCCTATTTTGTTGTCCTTCGTCTTACAAGGGTTACAGGATTGCACAATTCACGTTCAACAAACCAATTTGTGTTGTTAGCTATAATATTAAATTAAAATGACCTAAATTTTCAAATATAAAAAGGGAAGAAATAGTATTTAGGGGGACTTTTGGGCTTTTTATCAATATTTTAACTTTGAAATAAGTTATAACTATTCAAAATATTGCAATTTTAAAAAATATAATATATTTTAAAAATATTATAATAATATTTTTAATCTCATAACTTAAATTAAAAATTCAATATACCGTGTGTTCACCAATTTAGGGAACACTGAATTTCTCGGCTGGATTATGTTGGAATAAATCGAATTTTTTTTTACAAGCTTGTGGTATATAAAATACACACTTTCAGATAAATTCAAATTTTAACCTCTTTGGTACGCGGGGTGCGCAAAGGAACTTACTTTTTTTTTAATAGCAACCGGTATTTTTGATACCAAATTCGGATAGACTGAATTTTTTAAGTCATTTTGACCAATTAACCCTGGCTCTAAACCAAAATTGATGAATGAGAGCCATTTCAAATTTTTAATAAAAAT
>JAIWJD010000088.1:0-32373 GCA_022818045.1 Neotoxoptera formosana | reverse complement strand
GAGCCTCTACAGTAGTGGATGGGACAGCTAGCAACATTTGTATAAATCTGTCAACATTTCCCATTATGACATTAGAGGTTTTATTTTTCGACGGCTGTTTACCTCTATTGTCATGTTTAGAAACATAGAGATCAATGCTGTTATCACGAGTATATCTCAATAATTTTTCTGAAATGTCCAGTGTACTAAGAATAAATTTTCTACATACTTCTTTTTCAACATTATCAACAGAGACAAAATAACGAAAAGTTCTAGAACGATTAGTTTCATGTAAAACATAAGTCCTTTTGATGGGGGTCTTTTCCATACAACTTAATAAATAGTCTCTTTTTTCTATTATAATCATTTAGTTCATACCAATATTTATTAAATATAGCCAATCTTTCAGTTTCACTGATGGCTGCACACTCTTTTTTACATTTCGTTTTACAAACGTTTTCTTTCATTTTTTTCTCTTTGACTTCTTCATAACTATTATCTTTCTTAATTTTTGTATAGCTCTCACCTATGGCCCGTTTTTGTTTTTCATTTAAACGAACATCAATTTTTCTTTTTTTTTTACCATTCACTCCAACGATCAGATCTTCATTAGCTTACAGGCAAGATAGGACAGTTATATCAATATCAACTATAGTATTATTAATCAATTCCATCTTCTAAGGATAATTAACTCATCAATGTTTCTTTCAATATTCAGGTCTTTTATCTGACACTTCAGCAATCATTCACCTTCCGATTCAGTCTTCAGAATACAGTATGGAGAGTGGGAGACATTTATAATATCAATATCGGGAAGTAATAACGTATTATTCATTCTCTATTTTCAAAGTACCATTATTAATGTTTACCACTGATTTCATGACTCATAAATAAGTGATTTATAACTCAATTCCGAGTCTTCTAATATAACAAACTCATCACATATTGTTGATATCCATGTTCTGAATGCATAATTGGTCAACCACGAGTTCGTTAAGAAGAGAGTCATTGGCAAAATTATTGAGATTTATATTCCTTACTGATTAGATATGTTTCTTTAACAGTTAATATTATTATTCTAGCTTTGTTTTCATTGACAATCAATAATATTATTAGATTAGTATACTCGAGCTGCGTCTAATTGAATATTATTATTAGCTTGTTCATTGACAGTAATAATATTAATATTATTATTATTACTATAAGGTTTTGCAGCATTAATGGCCCATATAGTGGTGTACTAATACTAGTGTTACTCTGAGTGTTACGCTTTTATTGCCATCCCAGCATTTAGCTTTAGAGTTCTCTCTTTGAGAGTCCATGATGGAATTAGTTAAATAAGAAACAGGAAAATGACTAAAGCGTAAGTAGCAAACATTAATTAAGTCTAGGACGTATACACAATTATTAAAAACTTTAAGTTTCTGTATAAACCGTGGACGTGTAACAAACTAGTCCGAGAACTCTGGCTGACTGAAGTTATAAATGATAATGATAAATAAATAATTATTTAAGCGGGAACTTCTATGATCAACAGAATAATATTACAGTTCTGTAAGGGGAGTAAATGGGAACAATGGCGCGGCTGAGAGAGAGGAGTGGGTGGGACGTTTATACGATATTAATAATATATTGGATTTAATATATTGGATAATAACACAGCTGGGTGTCTGTTCTTCTGGATGATTGTTATTCTTATCTGAGGACAGTAGAAATACTTTAATTACGAAAGTTGCTTTACCTACCCTATTGATAATTATTATAATACATATTCAGGATACAATATTTTGTGTGGATAACGGGCCAGAATTTTTACATACTCATGTTTTAACTCATATTTTAAGTTAAAAGGGCGCCTCAATTCAGATTATAACTCGTTATATCAGTTTAAAACACATTTCTTATCTAATGAAACACCATTTTTAAGTCAGGAATTATGCGCCTAATTTTTCTGAAATTCCTTTTATTTTGATTACCAAAAAGCTCGGTTTTCAGGATTTTGTTGGGAGGGGTATGCGGCCCTTTCAACAAAATCACATACGAATTGTTATAATAATTAAAAAATAATTAAAATATTAATTTCTGAACATTTGTTTAGTATGTCTAATAAAACTAAAATAATCATACAAATCATATTTTATAAATTGTACTTGAATTATTATATTGTATAATAACCTCCTCACTATAACTCTCTCACTCGCTAACGCGTTGGTTGAGAATATGCGAAGTGCGAAGAGAGACAGAGCTAAAAATTGTCAGTATTTGTGCAATAATTCTTTCGTTCCGTCGTACGAACGAGATGCGGCCGCCCAAACCTTTCCCCTTCCAACGCCCGTATCAACCGCGCACGGCGCCGGCCGCTGACCGTACCCGCGAACCTCACCCACAACAACAGCTACGCGTAGTATATAATAGTATAAACCTATTATATACCTACTACTCGTAGCTAGTCTTCTATTCTATCCTATGCCTATTCTATTCACTCTGCGAACGCCGTGGAACATAATACGATTTCTAAATTTTGCCGTCACAATTCGTATGCTTTCACAAATTCGTATGATTGACATTAGCACAGTGGTGCAAATAGGAAAACATTTTAGGGTGGGCTTAAGCCCCAAGATTTTTATTAAAATAATAATATGTTAGTAAATTTTGCATAGTTTTAGGTATATGAATTTTTTCAATTTTGACTAAAATAGTTTAGTATCATACAGAATAGTACTTATAATATATAACATAAGTATTAATATTATAATGTTACAAACTCACAAATAATTTCTTTATAAATTAATGTTTATTTCATTAACAAAAAAAAAAAAAAAAATTTGTCATAATTTGTTACATAATTTAACATTAATCATATTTTATTTAAATAAATAGGGATATTATTTAATGTAATTGTATGCATCATTCAGTTTGTTCAAAAATATTTAGAATGTCTTCATTATTGATATTGATTCATACAAGTACGCAACCATGTTTTTATACGCCGCATAGCAGAAAATGATCTCTCACAGGTTGCTGTACTTACTGGAAGAGTAACCTGCTACTTGAAACATCTTATAAAAATTTGGAAATACTTTACCATCATATAACGCCAAATGCTGTTTAGTTTTTTCTAAACTAGGGGTTTCTAATGACTAATATTATTTTATTTTTATAAAAACAATTTTCTTATTGCTTCTAAGAAAAATGTCTAATTACTGAGTAAAAAAAAAAAATAATAGTGAAAATGACTTTTATTAAGTATAATATACATATTATATTATTACATTATTATTTTTTGAGGGGACTTTGAGTATTTTCTGGGGGGGGGGGCTAAGCCCCCTCAAGCCCCCCCCCCTCCCCTATTTGTGCCACTGCATTAGCAGGTACGTTTTACGTTTGCAGGATTATTATTTTATATTATAATATATAGATTATATTATAAAATATTTTTACGTACTCGCTTTGTTGCGATACTGAGGTCTCGTGCATTGTACATTTGTACTTGTTATTTTAAGCGATTTATTGTTACAAAACAACAGCGGTGAAACTCCTTAACATGTTATATGTACCTATTATTACTATTTCAATACTATAATAATAATAATTATTATTAAATAATTGTATTATTAAACAAATAAAAAACCAAGTGACGAAAATACATAAGTGGCCAAAGAACATAGGCCGAAATTGGTGAAATAACTGGGGGGGGCTGAGCATGATATTTCTTGTTGCACCCAGTGCCCAGATTTTTAGAACAGGTTTCCGCCGCACTAGTGGCCCTTTTAAATAGGCCCACCCCTAACCCCACTATAATCAACCCCCAAAATGTAGTATATTTATTACTAATAAATTTAATATTTTATATAATATATATAACAAATATATATATTAAATATTTACAGTAGATATTTGCATAGTTACCATAAATGCATAAAATATTTAAAATTTTAACAAATGATTTTTTTTTTTTTTTTTTCATTATCTTACACAAAATAATTCTGCAGCCCTAGGCTCGGGCCTTATGGGCCTATGCGTAAATCCGGCCCTGATTGCACCTATATAGCAACAAATGTACTAGTGTCGGCGTTTCACCTCACAATTATTTATTTCAACAAGACAATTTACAAAGTTTGACGTAGTAAACAATTTAATCATAAAATACAGTATAAAAACAATAATGTGCGTGAGGTAGATAAGGTTTGAACATTTATTTCTAAACAGGAAACAACCAATGCGGGTGTTATTACTTGTTATTTATTATTAATGTTACCATTAATTACGAGTCTTTCCAATGTATGATAATATGACAATAAGTTTGTAAAATATTACGAATTTAATTTAATTTTCATAGAATATATTTTTTAACATTTATTTTTTAATTCCAGATTTTAAAAATGCATTTTTTTAATTATACTAATTATTGTAAGTTATATAGTCACTTTAAAATTGTGATAGGCCAGGGGGGCTAAGACTTGTACTTTTAAACCTTCTGGGGGAACTTAGTCCCCTCTAAAGCCCCCCCCCCCCGATTTTTCGCATAATTAAAAAAACGCCCACATTTTAGTATTCGAAGCAAAATAATTACATTGTCCCTAGATATCACGCAGTTAAGCTCCAAATTCCTAATTTTTTCAAACCATGGCCATTTTTGGCACAGGGAACTTTGAGAGTGATTTCACATCTTTATTAACAACCAAAGTTCTATCTTTTCCCTCCCAATCTCTTCAACTTACGCAACAGAAAGAGCTTTTTTACTTCTCCGAAGTAGGTAAGTTTTTTTGAGTTATATTTTTTTTAATTATACATCAAATACAAGGATTATAAATTGGATTATGTTCTAAGCCCCGAAAGTCTTAAACAACGTATGTAGCTAACAAAAGGTATGAAATATAAGAGTTTCAATAGACAGCAGGTACAATCAACATAGATTTTTTATTAATATTATTATATTATTATATGGCGTATTGTGTGTTATATTGGTATTCAAACCTATAATACCAGTTTAAAAGGACTTGAGGATAAAAAATAACCAAAATGGCAGAAATAAATGTAGATTTTATTGGTACATTAACTCAGATTCTATCATAAATTGTAGTGATGGCGGTTACCAAGATTAATTTTCCATTTTAGTACATTAACGAAGACGTGATACCACTTATTTTCAACGGTAAAAACATGTCCACGAAAAACAATCATACTTGCACTAAAAAGTGGTTTTAGAGTTAAAATACCTGGATAAAATTTATAGAGAACAATATTTCCAAGAAAATTCATATCCGTTTTATAAAAAAAGTAATTAGTAAAAAAGATACAGCTAATTTAAAACGTAAAATAAGTATAATTTTTTTGTATTTTAATTTGTAAGTTATAATCTCGCATATTATAAAAACGCATATGATGTTTTCCTGTCAAAATATGTTTGCTTTCGACTTTATTATAGTGTTTTTTCTCATAAAACTACTGTAAAGGGAGCAATTGCAATTTTCCGTAGTTATGTTTTAGTTGTGAATTTGTTGATATGTTTTAATTTATCATGCCGTACTGTGCTGCTTCTAGTGATAGTTATATAAAAAACAATTTCCAATTGACTGTGTGTGAAGGGAGGGGGTAGCGCGTGTCGGGCCGTCGCTGTCGTCGTCGTTCTTTATCTGCCATTCTAGATATTATAGACACAATATATTAAAACTATCACAACAAAAATCTTCGTATACTTCGTGGAAACATGGCTAAGGTTAAAAAAAAATATTCGATCTTTTAACACTATAAAGATTGTGAAATCATGAATTAATGCTAGTATATTGAATTTAAGTAAACGTATTTTTGTTCAATATTTATTTATCTTGGCGAGGAAATTATTTCTTAAAACGAAACAATATGTGTGATGACAAAAAATAATTAAGTGGCCAGTGCCGTATTTTCCAGTAAACACTTTAACTAGTGCTTTGGCGCCAAATTTTTTTGATAATTACATTTTTATTATATGTTACTTAGAACTGAAAGCAATGCAACTAATTATAAAATGTTTTAGACCAACGGAGATTGTGGCAATTTTTTAATTTCAAAATTTGAGATTTATATCATCTTATAATAGCAATGTGCTGCGTTAGTATTTATGATTATTTTAATAATATTATTATTAAGATTTATATTATTCTAAATTTTTTTTAGTAAGAAATAATCCCTCGCCAAGTAAATAAATTATTGAAACAAAATACGTTTTACTTAAATTCAATATACTTAGCATTAATTCATGATATCACATCTTTATAGTGCTTAAAGAGATAATATTTTATCTCTCTATGGAGAGAAACGTTAATGACCCTATAAAATATATCGTTAACAACTGTTCACCTATGGACAGTACCTGCTTCTTATCACAGGCGACAAGCTTGTTTACAAAGATTATCTGAAATCGGACAAAGTCATATCCAACAGTACACCATTAATTGCAACGGATTTTTATATGCCGATTTGATCAGCGGTGCAGCTACAAAGAAAGACGCAATCGGAGATACCAATGCACTTAATCAAATTAAGTGTCTTCAGCTAAATTAGAGCTAGGTAAAAGGGCGTCTAACGATTCGGATTGAAATTCGAGATAGTTTTCGACAATAATGCCAGCCATAGTGGATTTTCAAAGAGACATGTAACGATTTTACTAGAATACTTGGTCTATATATGGGACTCTCACACACCGACTGAACTCACATATAAATTAACGAAACTTCGTTAGTAACGCCTCTTACTAAACGCAATATATTGTCCGATATGGCCCGTATATACGACCCACTCGGGCTTAATTGGTCCGTGATATAAGTGCAAAATTAATCACGCAAGAGTTATGGAAAGAGGATTATCTTGGTCTGAAACCGGTTCGGAAAAGATAAGGCAGTGAGTGGTATAAAAACATATCCGAATTATCGCATCTAAATGCAAATTACAATTCCGCGTCAAATTCGATAAACGATAAATACAACTCTATACAAATACATGGTTTCGCGGATGCAAGTATTAAGGCATATGGATTTTGTTTTGTATTTACGTTTGTACGGACAAATAACAAACATACGGTACATTAATTTGCGCAAAGTCCAAAGGTAGCACCACTACAAATCTTATCGCTACCACGATTAGAATTGTGTGCCGCTCTAATATGCTAGCAAAGGTAGCAAATAAGATCGTACCAAGATTGTAAATTGTCCAATCATAGAACAATTACTGGACCGATTTCCAGCGTTACATGGTGTTGGATCACGCAACGTCGAAAAAATGGAAACCTTCCGTCGCACACAGAGGTGGTTCCAATTCAAGAGATCACGTCTCCTCAAACTGTTTCACATTAGCGGAGTCGATAATCCGGCGGACGTGATTTCACGCCGGTTTTTGTTGTCCCACCCAATTAGCGAGTGTTATCAGTCCTGGTGGAACCGGCCAAGTTGGTTTCACAAACCACAAAACGAGTTGGCCTATACTGGAACCCTCATATATTGTAACGAGGAGAGTGCAAGAAAACAAAAATAAATGCGGGGAGAAATAAGCCTCTATGCACTACGCAAGTGATATAAATATCAGAAATTGTATTCCGTCCTTTTGGTAAATCATTGTTAAGAGTCCGTAGCATATTGTTTACGATTTAAAACTAATTGCTCAAGTAAAATAAAACAAAACAGGCTATCGGTGCCGACAATCAGTATTTAAGGCAGACGAAATAAATTTTAGCAAAACGTCATTAATTTGTAGTTGTTCAAAGAGCTGATTTGCCAAGAGATAAACCTATGCAAACGGAGAGAAGCAATAGACAAGTAAGAGTAAGTTATTCGTCTGCGACCCGTTCTTAGATAAGAATAATATAATAATGCGTGGGTGTACGATTAAAACATGCAGCATCAATTTCGATTTTCCAGCGTAACCCAAAAAGTGGATACCATCAAATAGTAATTTTCACGAGAATTTGTTGTTATGTAACAAGCACGTAACACTAATGCACGGAGGTCCACAAGCTATGTTATCGTCGTCGGTACGCATGAGCTACGGCCACTTAACAGCCGAAATATAGCACCAAATATAGTAATCAAATGCGTTGTTTTGTTTCAAACAGAAACCTATTATAAAGGCAACCGATATAATGGTGATCTACCTGAAACATCGAGTATTCTCCAGCCGACGCGTTTCTAAGATGTTGGAGTAGACTTCGCCGGGCCCATTTATGGATAAAGAACTAGTATCGAATGAATGCACCAAAAAATGAGTCTATGTAATTGTTTTTATTTGTTTAGCTACGCGAGCTATACATCCTCGAGCTCGTCAGTGATCTGATCAACCGACGCCTTATTCGAGCATTAAATAGATTTTTTTTGACCGTCGTGGAAAAAGCATGTGTAATCTATCTCAGATAATGCAACCGAATTTCTTGGGCTTACCGGAAATTAAAAGAATGGTACCAATTATTTCATAGTGAACGAAAAATAAAAAAAAGACACTATGGATAACGTTATCAGATTTAGGTCATTATTGGAAAATCCATACCTGCCCGTTCACCTCACTTCAGGGGTCTATGGGAGCAGGTGTCAAAATCTATGATATCCTCATTATCTAAAGTCTTGGTGGATTTGTACTTTACTACGAAGAGTTGCTAACTATTATAACCCGAGGAGAGGCCGTGTCTAAATAGTCGTCATTTAACCTTAAGTCCTCCGATTCTAGTGATAAGTCCATTTACTCCTCGGGCAATTTCTCATCGTTGACTCTCTCTCCGCCATAACCTCAGAAAATTGATGACACGAACGTACCAACAAGTATCTATCTCGTGGCGACGCGTGTCACAATATTCCGGATATTCTATGGAGACGGTGAGTAAAGAGTACCTGTTTCCACTTCAGGGAACGGTCAAAGTGGGCAAGACGAAAAGGTTGTAAAACTGGAAGGAAGATTCCATCGTTATCATGCGCGAGGAGAAACCTTCCACGAATGAAATGGCGTTTTATGTCGGATTAATCAATGAGACATTACAGGGCAAGACGGTGTCATACGCGAGGCTGATGTTAAAACGGCGAATGGAACATTTCGTAGAGCCGTCAGGCAGTTATGGTCATTACAATTTGTTGGTAAATGCTAATTTGTAAAAAAATATTTATTTTTTTGTTTATTTAGTTTGTATAATATTCCTATTAGGTGTAATATAAGATTTGTTTATATGTTGATTATATGTATAATTTGAATTATTATTTGAAATGTGTTATTTCAAGGCGGACGCTTGTCGCGTATACTTATTAATTATATTATTTATGTTAAACGCATTTTAATGAGTACCTATTGTCGTTATCAATTTATTATTATTATTATTATTAATGTAAATTGTCAGCTCGAAACCGTGTCTCTTTTCCCTGCACTGCGTTAGTCGGACGTGAGCACTGTGGACGAGCATAAATATCTAATACGTGTAAAATAAAAGAAAATATTTACAGTCCACTAAAACTAAAGGCGTTAAATTTATTAACCAGGCTACAATATATCTACCCGTCGCGTCGCCGCGCGATAAAAAACACACAATAGAAAAAAAAACGTCTGCTTCCCAAACGGCCGCCCATTGTTTATTATTCCCCAACGCTCCCGTTAAAAAAGGTTTTACACCCGAACAGGTCAATACCCAAAACGGCTCCGTCGAAAAAGGTTTTACGAACAGTCAATCCCCAACGGGGCCCTTTTTTTTTTTTTTTTTTTCCCGTCGAAAAAAGTTTTACTATCAGGAACAATCCGAAACACAAATTAAATCTCGAAGTCATGTAAATACACCAAAACCGACAAAAAAACAGGAGCCATTGAAAACATTATCCAAGAATTTCATCTTATAAAAAACTGCATAGATTATATAAAAAAAATGTGCATCAAAAATTTACCTATTGTATAATATCTTTTTATATATTTTATACATACATTTTTTATTACGATTTTTGTCTTATTTTTAAAACTTTTTTACACTTAATTCACAGAATTGAATTTTTATAATTTAACCTTAAAAAACAAAAACACATTTTTAAAACCACTCCTCTTTTGAAACATACGTCTGTATGAAGTGGGAAGGAATTTTTGTTGTAAAAAACGTGTAGCCGTTTGGAATTTACCTGATAGTTAAAAACGTTTTTTCGTCGGGAGCCGTTTGGAATTTAATACAAATAAGATAAACATACCTACATATACATTAATACATTTATTAGTAAATATGTACATGAATACATTTTTTTTTTCTTTATTCGAATGTACACAATCTAGAAAATGTTATACAATAAGCGTAAATAATAATACGAATAAATAAGACATGAAGATTTGAGTGGAGAAACCGCCCACCTGATAACATTTCCGTGTATGCAATGTGTCAAATCATCTATAAACTATTTGTTGACACAAGCACGTGTATAAACCGTCTATGCCCTGTGTTTTTTGACCATTTTGAATACCGAAATTTTACGATTGTGACCACCCGTGCTCGAAATGATTCATACGTCAGTTCATGGTCCGTGTTTCTTCTGTTTACATATGAACATTTGCATTGTCATATTTAAAGATACGGTCAGGTGTATTAACTTGTACTCATGTGACGGATTTGAACAGTGTATACACAGTGCATTATCAGGTACATTTCGGTTTACAGCGGTTTTTATACGTATAATCAAAATGATATTATTAATTGGTTATGTAATTATATATTATTTTAGAAATTAATTAAATATATAATATTCAAGATTAAAAAAAATCACTTAAATTATTCAAAAATTTTAATTGGCCATTATAAATTTATAAACCATACATATTACACCTATAATTTATTCAAAAAAAAACAAATACTCTTGTCACAATATTATACTATATTAATCCAATAAAATCATTATGGAGACTCAAGTAATATAGTGTTCGAGTATAGACTAGAACCAGGGCGTAATTCAGGGAGATTATTCAACCAGTCTTTTTAGTATTCCCAGCTACCAATCACCACTAGTACTTGAAAATGTAGTATTCTGTGAAAAAGTTGTCTACTCTATCCAGGACCAAATACCTAATTACAACCTTTTATTTCTTTGAAAACTTATATATAGAATAAAAAATTAAGAACTCTTATAAGTAAGAGCGTTTGATTTTTGATATTCAAATTTTTTACCCTACAGTTAACAGGTCTCCCGTTAAGTGTTTCTGAATTGAGTTGAGTAAACTGCCCTAGTAAATTGGTTTTAGACGACAAACGGTCCGTCACACACGAGATAATCACGGTTTGATATGGCTACGGAGTTCCGATAGTCGCCGTAACACACACACTCGGTCCGCGTACTTGTTGTGCGCGAACCACCGTACGAGACGCAAGCCCGCGATCAAAACCGACGTTACCAATACCGACACAAAATAGAAAATCCATTTTTTTGACTGTGACAACAAGCCGAGTACCGGAATTTTGGGTAGTGAGCGTTACCGACCTCATTCACCCCGTGGACACATCCACCGTCCTTGAGTCAACAACGCCCGTTCAGCCGTCCAAAACCATGCTGTCGCCTCCACGGTTTTTATATTTGTCAATTATTTTTCATATATGTACTTTTTCCTTATGATTGTTTTATCTTATAATTTTTAGTACCAATTTCTATGTGAGATATTTATAATTATCCCCCTTTGCTGGCCAGTCACTATTTTGTGCCCCATACCATTTACTTACTGAGTTTTTTGTTAATAGTAGTTCGTCGATCATATCAACGTGCAAATTTAAGTACTGGTTGTTATTTTCATTTCGAAAACCGATAGAGAACTTTTATACAGTCCACTTATACCAAACAATCAAACAATATTTATATTTTGAATTAATAAATAAAATAAAACAAAGATACGGAAAATTTATTTATATTTAACTAATAATAATAAACTGATAATATTAAAAAAATAATAAAAACAAATTTAAATTATGTACGTTTAATATACCTCATTAATAGTATACAACTTTGGTAAAAACCCTTACGATAAAACAAAATAAATATTATATTTCCATCAAAAAGAAATTCACAAGAAAAAATATAAATGATATTTAGGACACTTTTCCATAAAATTAACAAAATAAATTTGGTTAATGGTTTTATACTTTAAACCATAATACTAACTGAAATAAAAAATATAAAAATAATAATAATCGTCACAACCATTAATTATAATATAAGTTTTAGGCTCATGTTCCTGATGTGGTTTTCAAGTACTGAATGATATATAGTTTCATCGAATGGTGAAATAATGAATCCAGACACTGATTCTATTAAACAAAATACAATATTTTATTTAATAGCACAAATAGTAGGGATTCATCTCTAAGCTTTAACTCTAGATATTTAGATAAATAAGAAAATATTAAATAAACTCTAATCATAATCACAATGTATAGAAATCAAATCAGTAAATTTCCTCTTAGTTTTTCCTTTGTACTAAATGCTTGCTAGAGCACTGTTTTTAAATACATATGTTAGTTGCTTCTCTAATAGCAATGAAAATGTATGCTGACACCTACAATTTTACCAGAAGTATCGATTCTAAAATAAAAATACAATCCTTACAATGTTTAAAATAAACCACCCGTATAAAATTAATTTTAGGTACCAAATCTTCTCTTCAGCCATCTTCATTTTGAGGAGATGAGCAAACATTCAACTGTATCCAAAAGTTCAATATTATCAACAAGTAACATATCAATAAATGCAGCAGGTAATGCAGGAATAGGCAGAGCCAATGCCCGTATCAATTGAATCTGCCTTCGTAATAGTTTGAAGATTTGATCCATGGTCTCAATAGCTTTACACAATCTTAACTTTAGAATTATTTAGCAGTTTGCATTAAAAATGCATTATTTTGAAAGCGGAAGATGTAGATTTTTCTAAATTTGATATAGAAGAGTTTAATTCTTTTAACCCTTTGTTTATCAATAAAACTGTCTAAAATAATTATATAATAATTTTAGCATCAAATCTTATATTATATTTTTGTTTATACAAAACCATTATTAATTAACGCAAGTTTGATGTATCACTCTCATCAAAAATAAAATCAACTGTATTAGCTGATTCTATAAATTGACCTATCAGATCATTACACGTTTACATTTTCAAGTACCACCTACAATTAAAATATTTCCATGTTTAATTTTTTAAGATGACAAAAAAGTTGTTAAAATGTATTTTTTTTTTAATTCTATAAGTACAAATTTACTTGATTTTCATTTAAAACTATTATCAGCAGTATTGTCAATTGTTGTTCTGGTGCAGCATATGGACTGTAGATAGAAATAAATTACATAAAATCATTAGATATAATTAAAAATAAACTCCCATTTTAATCACATTTGCTAAGATGTTTTCAGTGTTTAATGACTGTATAATTATTCATAATATAACATAATATGTGCCAATATTACCTATATAACTTTACTTTCGAAGGTATTACTAACATTTAATCAAAAAATTTTTGATTTTTCTCTGGTATTGTGGTTTGAGAATTTTGTATGTTTTGTTGAAGTCCAGTATCAGTTGATTGAATATTAACTTATGATATAAAAACTTTATTTTATACTTTTTATATTAAATATATTTCATAACAAAAAAACGTTTACGTGAATTTGAATAAACACTATTTTCAGCTATATCATCATAGGTTTATTTTTCTGAAGAAATAACATTTGAATCAGACCCTATAAAGTATTAATGTAGAATTAAATTTATATTATTAATATAATAATAAAATAGCAGCATAAGACGTTAAAAAATATATATACTTCCAATAGTATGTGGAACGGACATTAGACTAATTGTGGATTGATAAACAATAATATGATACATATGGGTAATATAGTGTAGGAATATTAAGGTAAAAGTTTTAATCACCTCAATTAATTAATAATATCATCTTATTATTGTTATCAGTTCCACTATCTAATGACGTTGCCAAACTTTTTAACTCCTGTATATACTTTATAATATTATATAATTATTTTATACTTTTATCAATTGAAAATATAGGAGCGGATGTAAGGTAGAACGCTGGTTCTTCCACGGTTCTTCATTATTAATAATTTTGACTCTGTGTTTTATTTATGTTTTTTTTAAGGTGAAGTGTACAGTGTATAAATACGGTTTCAACCAATTCTTTTTTCTTGGCAATACAGCTCATCGATTCCTGAATTTGAAGACTCACATTCTGACCATATTTTTTATGCTTTTTCTTGATTGACTTTCTTTACCTAAAATAATAAAAAAATTTAATTTAGTGAATATAATAATAAAATTAAAAATGTGTTATAATAACTGATTATATTATAATTATAATTGAACTTGGCGATAAGGTCCACCAACTTTTGTGAATCATACATCTTTCCCATTTCTTTTATTTGGGTTTAGTACACTGAATAATCATCTTTTGAACTTTGTGCTGGAGTAAAATAGTGTGAATCATTACCATCCGATTTTATAATGAAACCAACAACTCTTCATTTATAATCCATTGTACATTGGCACATTTTGGACTTCCATTTGTACATTAACCACAACTACAAAACCAAGACGACCTATAATTATAAAACAAAAATAATTAGTCTAAATAAAATAGAATGAGGCAGTCACAGGCAGCCCAACTTGAGGTGCAAAGACGTCTTCATCCTAGATCTTGTCTCGAGCGCCACAGTCCTAGGTTAGGCTATATAGATATATATATATACTATTATTTATAGGCTATTATAAATATAGACTATATAAATTAAATTTATTTATAAAATTATAGTGGGTTTTTAAAATATTTGAAATATGGTGCTATAAAAAAAAACATAAAAAAAAAAAAAAATTTAAATTTAATAATATTAAGAAGCAGTTAATTATTATTGCAAATGCAGAGCAATGGCACATATTTTAATGTGCAATCTGGAATATTGACAAAATCACAATTTGTTCCCTTGACATCAGAAAGTTTCCAAGACTGTGACCTCAAATTGAGAAGCGGCATTAATATGGTAATAATTTATGAAGAACAAGGACTGTCAAAGTAAGTGGTAAGCTTGTCATATTTTCTTCCAATAATGAGAATATCATTTTACTAACTTTGTAGTTTGCAATATTTCTACTACCTACAATATCACCTGAACCATTATCAAACAATTAACACAACAATTTAGTTCCAACCTTGTAAATGCGGATCACTGTGCATCATCTGCTCATTCGTTTATTTTTTGACTTTGTTTGTACATTTTTTTATATAGGTCGCTAAATATATTGAGTTTGGTATAGTACTGCAGGATAATATTCGTTCTTCCAGCATAGTCGTTGACCATCTGTTGTAATGGTTTTGCTCATGCCGCCTTAGGGGGGGGGAGGAGAGGCCCAGGCCCGTGGGCCCTCCGCTTTTTGCATAAATTTTGGGCCTCGCGTTTTTTTTTTAATTGTTTTTTTTGTAGTATTTAAATTGATGTTTTTATCACTTTATATAACCTACATAGTTAAATATGAAAAAATAGATAAAATTAACTGAAGTTGGTCAACTGTACAAATATTGGAATATCCATAATACAATATTTTCGTAATCGCAGCACATCAGCCTTGATGATGAAACTTTGGATTTTTATATAATATGAAAATTTGGAAGTTATTATGAAGATGAAACATTACGAAAGCATTGGTATTGATTTTAGAAAAATATAAAGGGACAGTGAAAAATTGGGATTTTAAATGGAATTGAACTTTTTACGAGTTAAAAATATTTTTTAGAATTTTTGACAAAAAACCTCTATCGAGTGTCCTGAATTTTATGGAATCAACTTGTGGTATCATTCCAAATATTGATATCGCATTAAGAATATTATTAACTCTTCAAAAACCACTGCCAGTGCTGAAAAAGTTTCTCGAAGTTAAAAATCATTAAGGAATTATTTGAGAACAACAATGGTGCCAAGATCGACTTTGCTGATTTAGAAATTATTTCAATTGAACGTGATTTTGTGTGAAAATAACATGGTAGACTATAATGATATTATTGATAAATCCGCAGAATAAAATCCAGAAAAATGTGAATTATTTTTGATGATTAAAATGATTTTTATTGTACTTTTTAGTATTTTACTTTTGTCTGTTATTTATTGTTATATTTAATTTTTATTTTATTAAAATGCAAATTTGTATAAATATCATTAAGGGACGAATAATGAATAATAATATGAGTAAATAAAGAAAAAACATGTTATTTGAGTCCTACTATAGAATATTATTTATTTATTAAACAAATTATATAATATTTTATAAAAAAAACCCTCATTTTTAATTATAATAAGGGAGGTACCCTACCACATTTTTTGTGTGATAAGAATTATGTGATTTCATTATAAGTTTATAGAATCTATAAACATATTATAAATATAACTATATTATAGATAAGATATAATATATAATACCCTAAAATATGTTACAAGTATTCCCCCCTGGGCCTCCGCAATAACCTAAGACGGGCCCTGGTTTTTGCTCCACTCCTGACTGTTGCTTTTAAAGGTTGCAAGTAATTTTCAAACTTGAAGGCTGAAAATTTATCAAGAGGTCCAAAGTGTTTAACGTCATCAGCTAAATGAAGTATAACATGTACTTTGTGTGACATAAACGAATTCTCATATAATTCTGGGGAATAATGCCGACAAAGGGGTGTATTAGAGATAAGCAAAATCCAACATAATCTTCAAAATATGAGCATAGAAAGAATTCTCATTAGCTTACACATAATAGCATCAAATCGTCCAAGACATTGTTTGCTAAAATTCCGTTAAATACAAACCATACCAGTATATAACAAGGACTTGCCTTAGTTACTTACTGCATTCCACCGATTAGCACATTCTAAAAGCACGTTTTTCGACTATTTTATTATTCAAGTTTTCTTTAAAATCCTTCAGGATAAATTGACTTAAATCAATTATTCTGTTTATTTAATACAGAAACAAAATATTTGGTAGGCCCTTGACTAAGAAATTTAAAATTTACCATTTCAAAACAATAACAATTTTTTTCATCACAGCCAATACAAACACAGTGCCTAAAGTCAAATGGAATATCATTAATTATATTAAAATTTAGGAATACATAGTAAAAGAAGTTTTACCACGATGAAATCACTATCTTCATATGATATAAATGCATCAATGGGTTCTAATAGGAGAGTATAACACAGGAAAAATAGACCACGGTGATCATTTTTATCATATATACCAACTGGAGACAACTTAAAACAAGCATTTTTTTTTCCTGTGTGACCTTTTAACATTAAAAAACATAAGACTTAGCCGATAATCACATATTATTCCCTTTAACAAGACTTTAATTTAAACTTATTTTCAAAACAAAACCTTCTTAAACAAGTTAACTTCAACTCATTTCGACAAAATTTTTTGTAAAAATTCATTGTAACTTTCTGGTTTCATTTTTCCAAAATAAGACCCATAAGGAAAATTGTGTCTTTGAGACTCAAGTTTGAAAATAGCCTGATTGGCCAAAGCTAACTAGGGTGATTTTTTGTCAGCGGTAAACCATCAATACCTACCAACAAAAATAAAGATTATGGATAGAATCATATGAGTTTAATTAAATGTTCAATTTCTCGACCACTGGCAAAATGATGTGTACTCCACATTTAATATCTTTAACTATAGCAGATGGAGTGATTTTTAATAAGTTAACGTGCATCTTTTGGTAAATATTTAACTGTGGGAATTTTTTTAAAATTTTTTCAAAAGGTCATTTAAAGCTATCTGAGAAATGAAACAAT
The DNA here is from genome assembly GCA_022818045.1 of Neotoxoptera formosana. NCBI lineage: Eukaryota > Metazoa > Arthropoda > Insecta > Hemiptera > Aphididae > Neotoxoptera > Neotoxoptera formosana. The sequence continues at coordinate 14,601 of JAIWJD010000088.1, read as the reverse complement.
ATCGTAGGCCATAATGCAATTTCTAACTTTATCCCTTGTATTTTCAATATTTTTCAGAGAATGTGTCTCATTATGTAACTGAACTATTACTGCTATGATTATTATCCCTTATGTGAAAATGTTCATTAATGTTAAAACTATTACAAAAAGAAATTCTGTGTCAATCTGTTTCATTTAATGTTAGTGGAGTATTTAAATTTACATTTCTTGAGTATTGCAGCTAAATAATTATTAGTTTCAATTAAAGAAACAATGGTAATGTAATACACTTAATGGATAATCACTTTAAACTATTATCACTACTTGGATGGAAATAAATAAGAAGCTTCAAGAGCTATATCTTTTTTCTTTGTCTATAACAAGTAGCTTTAGACCTATTAAAAAAAAAAAATCAAAAGACTAAAAAATGTATGGAAAAAAACTTTATAAGGTATCTAGAATTTAGAGCCTATTAAATAGAAATGTAATTGTTATAAACAAATCATAACACAAAAAAATAAATTATAGAAAACGTCGTGAAAAAAGACATAATTTAGTCGATTTTGTGAATAAGGTAAAAATAACCATGTTCTTGTGCATAATTGTGCATTATTTTAAAAGTTTTATTTGAAGTTAATTAATAAAAGCTACTGACCACATCAAAGCTGTAGTAATTTATTTAAATCACCCATCTTAACATTCTGAGAGTTGACAGCACGACTACTCACCTTAGGGCATTTCGGCATTATGCTAAATACATATATAAGAGTATGGGATTAATTAAAAAGAAGGTCACGGCAACTTTCTTTTCAAGCCTTTTGGGGGGGATTCCAGGGATAGGTAAAGCCAAAGCTTTTGCGAGGTTGTTTGGATGGTTTATTAGAGAGTTGTGTAACGAGTAATAGAAATTTGTAGCAAGCAGGTTAGTGCTATTGTTTTTCAATTTTAGGTTCGGAGTGTAAAAGTTTGATTTGTCACATAGAAATGGAGCGAAAGTGAGTAGGCGGAAAATTTAATTTTGGGATATTTGGATTTTAAAATCAGGTTTGAATTTTGTCGGATCCCCAAATCTGAATACCATAACTCCAGATTAGCTTTAGAGAGTTTATAGAGGTTTAAGTTTTGTGGAGAAGTGCGAGTTTAGACTTTGAGTGCAGAATTTTTCTAAGTAAGCGTACGCGGGTGTTTATTATGAGTTTTGTACAGTGGATATGTGTGAACCAGTTCATTTTTTATCGAAATGTACACCGAGGTATTTTGTTGTTATTAGAGGTTGTGTATTAAAATATATATTTAATGTTACGGAGGGCAGATTTCCGTGTTTGATCGTAAAAGTAATATCTAATATACATGATTTAGTTTCATTCATTTTAACTTTCCAGTTTTTATAACCAAGATTCTAGTTCATGAAGTGTAAATTGAAGATTTTTGTAAGCCGAGAAAGGATTTTCGTGGACGGGAAAGAATGGCTTTGTCGTCAGCGTATTCAGCTACTATGGGAGTTTGGTGAGGTCGGTTGGTCAGCGATGGAAAATGTTAAAAAAAGAAGCAGGGCACAGTTTTGTTCCCTGTGGGCTCCGTGCTTATTGTGGATAAGGACGATGAACTTGTGCGGTAACGAACGCAAATTGTCCGTTCAGTTGAGATACGATTTGAAAATTAGAAAAACTAAGGTGAAAAATTTTTTTAATTTGAAGAGAGGCCGCATGCACACCCGTTAAAGTGCTTGTTGGTGACATCGAGAAAGACTGCGTGTACAATATTGCTTTTTTTCCAGCAAGGATGGAAATTGTATCCGTTATGCGATAAATATGGATGAGTAGTGAGTGGAAATTATGGAATCCAAATTGGGTATTTGGGATTATTCCCTGAGTTAGATATTATTGGGGTTAATCTTTTGAGGATTTATATTCCCAGAACTTTTGAAAAGAAAGGAAGAAGACTTAAAAGGTCTGTAAAGAGTTGGAGAATCTAGGGGTTTGGCCAAGTTTGGGATTGACTATTAAAATAGAGAAATTCCACTGAAGCGGGAAGTTGAAAGAGACGGAGTATGCGTTAAAAATAAATGTAAGAAAGTAAGGATTTTTCCACGGTAGATGTTTGCGACCTCGTATGTTCGAGGTCAAAGCACGAAATTTTTTTTTTGAGAATATTTTTGATATGCAGGGGTGGTGTTCAAATTCAGCTGGTGAAAAAGCTTATGGTGGCAGGGACGATTTTCAGCGGCAAGTAGATTGTTGACGTCAATAGATATAGCAGGAATATTCATATTGGTGTGAGTTTAAAAACTTCATTAAATGGGTTTGGAAAGGAGTTTGGTTTTTTCTTTATCATTAGTGGCCCATGAGCTCATCGGATTTTTAAGAGGAGGGAAAATTGGGTTTGTTCCCAAAGCATTTTTTGTAGTTTCTAGATAGGAACCGTCTTGGATAGAGAGAGATCAATGTGTTGTAGTATGAGTCGTTTCTAAATTTAGGCTAGTAACCTAATTAAAGTGCGCTGTTAGTGTATTTAAGACGTGTTTGGTCTGATGGGTTTCTAGTGGCTTGCCATAAATGGATCTGGCTCGGCGTTTTTTCTGTATAGTTACGTATATTAGTGGGTAGGTTTAGCTGAAAAGGTTTTTTTTAGGGGATTTGTGTATGGTTGGTAGTAATTCCATGTGCGCACTGAATGGATGTGGTTAGATTTGTATTTCATTGCGATATCTTAGGAGAATTTAATTTTTATTTCTAGTTTAGTGTTTTTTAGGAGGCAGGTCGTTGAACTTATCCCAGTCAGTAGTTTTATTGACTAAATAAAAGTTTGTTGGTTCTGATGGGAGTGAGGAATTGGTAGTGAGTATAGTACAGCTGAATGGTCTGAGTGTTTAAAAATCATTAAGGTTTTCTACGTGGTTGAAAGAGGAGACTTGTAAACTTTGAAATAAAAAGTCAAGTATATCTGTACTTTTGTTTGGGACTTATAGTTCCAGAGATGAAGTTGTAAATATGTAATTACCACGGGGATTGCTTGTTCGACCAACCCCAATGAAGGGAAGCTTCGCATTAAAGTCTCCGCCAACAATTAAGGTTGAGACAAGCGAAGTGAGAAACTGTTTGATTTGTTGCTTGGTTATGTGTTTCTAGGAGGCAATAGGCCGCGGCATTGTTATAGGAATGTGGTTTAAGTTTAAAGAGTTTGCGCCCAGAAGCATGTAGATAGTATATTCTGGTGTGTTTAGGGAGAGAGTTGAAGTGTAAAAAGTTCTCACTAGTAAGCAGAGCCAGCGTGTGCAGTACCGTCTGGGTGATGAGATGTGATAAGGTGATAGCCAGGGAATGTTTAATTTGGAGCGTTTCGGTAAGATGGGATTTGGATATTAGAGTCTATGTCTATTCTTTTCTCGTGTAGCACGACTATTAGTTCATTTCACGTGATTATAAAATGCCATTGCAGTTCCAAAGGAGGATAGTAAGAGAGTTTTTGATGTGAAAAGAGTTATTTGCCATTTGTTGTTTTCAATAGACGTGGTGATTACAGTAGTAACAGTAGTAAGGAGAGTTATTTAGTGGGATTATTATAGACCTAAAAAATTTCTGATATAAAGTTGTTTAAGATTGAGTTGATACGGTTGTTGAGTTGTGTTAGGAGTGCGGAATCTTGGTTGTATATGCCGGCGGTTGTTGAGAGTAAGAATCTTTGTTTCTTTGAGGGTTGTGGGGGTGAGGGGTCCGGGAGTGTCGTCTGAGTGCTAGCTTTTGTTCCAGGTGGTTCTCATTTTGGGGGGGAGGTGTATGTTTGATTTGTAGCGGTGTTTTTGCAGTTTGCTTTATAATTTGAAATCCTCAGTAGTTGGCCGGATGGTTTCCTTGACAGAGACTGCAGATGGAAGAACGTCCCATTTGGTTTAATCACAAGATGACGATGCGTGATTTTTAACCGCAGCGGACGCTAGCGTGGGGTATAACTGCAGTGAAGTCAACGAGTGTGACCGTAATCCAGACATTTTTGGAGCACTGTAAGAGTACGACAGGCCGCTTATGCGTTCTTCCATTTAATTTTGGTGTGGAAGATAGAAGTAATATCAAAAATTATTTTGCAATTTTCATCTTTTGGCCAAATTCACAAAATAAAGCCTGAGTGGTTATTTTTGTATGGCCTCTTTAGAACGTTAACTACTTTGGTAAAAGTAGAGTGAGATAAAGTTTTCCAAAGCTGGATTTTTATGTCTTTGCCAGGCCGAATAAGGGTGGAGGTTGCGAAATTACAACTCTGAGAGCCTTTTCCGCTAATCGATTAGAAAGTATGTAATTGAAACATTGTTTTCGGCGTTAAGAAAATGAATAATTTGACGATAGTTGTCAGAGGTGTTGGCTTAAGCAATACGTTTTTTTATGAGAAGTCTTACAGAAAAACCGTTTTCTCCGACGATTTTACGAGTGATTCACAAAAAGTTTGTAATTTAAGTTTTTTGGAGATGAAATGAAAAATTGTGGTATTTTGTCTTTTTTATCAGCCTCGTTTGATGTAGTCAATTCTATGGAAGTCGGCAGGAAGCTAGTTGTGTATTCATATATTTCAGTGTTGATATTTATATGTCGAAATTGAAAGTGTTGTGGTCTTGGACAACTGAGAAACGGTTTGGTGACTAAAATTTTTTCGGAGTGTTTTGTGGTGGTTTTTGTTGTGAGGTACGTGGAGAACGAAAGGCCGACTTCATCCTCGGGTGAAAATCTTTTTTTGTTTATTCGCTTTAATTTTATTTTGAGCGGAGGAACTAATTGCGCTGATTGCTTAGACATATTTTTAGTGAATATGGCAGCTGTGATAATAAAGTGGTTATAATGACAGTAACGTACGAAGCGCAGTGTGATAATGTGCGTTTATGACTGTGCGGAGATAACGACGATTAATAGTGGTCGGTGATCGGTGCTGCGCGCCCGCACAGTCGTGCGTTTGGTTGCGCGGCTGGCGCTGCGGGGGCGGCGGCGGGCGCGGCGCGCGGGCGGCGCGGGGGGGGGGGCGGCGCGGCGGGCGCGGGGGGCGGCGTGGGGCGCGCGGGCGGCGGGGGGCGCGGCGGGCGCGGGGGCGGGCGGCGCGCGGCGCGGCGGGGGGCGCGGCGGCGGGGCGCGGGCGGCGGCGCGGGCGCGCGGCGGGCGGGGGGCGGGCGGGCGGGGCGCGGGGGCGCGGGCGCGCGGCGTCGCGGGGGGCCGCGGCGGGCGGGGCGGCGCGGGGCGCGACGCGCGGCGGCGCGGGGCGCGGGCGGCGGCGCGCGCGGGCGCGGGGGCGGGCGGGCGCGCGGCGCGCGGCGCGGGGCGCGCGGCGCGGGCGCGGGGGGGGGCGGGCGCGCGCGAGCGGGCGGCGGCGCGCGCGCGGCGGGCGCGGTCGCGCGGGCGGCGGCGACGGCGGCGCGGCGGGGGGCGCGGCGCGCGGGCGCGCGGGAGGTCGGCGCGCGCGGGCGGCGGCGGCGGCGCGGCGGCGCGGCGCGCGGCGGGGGCGCGGCGCGCGCGGGGCGCGGCGCGCGGGGGGGCGCGCGGGCGGCGGGGGCGGCGGCGGCGGGCGCGGCCGCGCGCGCGGGGCGCGGGGCGGGGCGCGCGGAGGCGCGCGGCGCGGGCGGCGGGCGGCGCGCGGGGGGCGCGGGCGGGGCGGCGCGGGCGCGCGGCCGCGCGCGCGCGCGGCGGCGGGCGGGCGGTCGCGGGGCGCGGCGCGGCGGCGGCGGGCGCGCGCGCGTCGCGGCGGCGCGCGGCGGCCGCGCGCGGCGGGGCGGCGCCGCGCGGCGGCGGGCGGCGGGGCGCGGCGGGGGGGCGGGCGGCGGGGCGGGTCGCGGCGCGGGAGGGCGGCGGGCGGGCGCGCCGCGCGCGGCGGGCGCGGGGGGCGGCGCGGGCGCGGGCGAGCGGGCGGCGCGGGGCGGGGCCGGGCGCGCGGGCGCGCGCGTCGCGCGGCGGTCGCGGCGCGCGGGCGGCGGGCGCGGCCGGGGCGCGCGCGGCGCGCGCGGCGGGCGGGGCGCGCGCGGCGGGCGCGCGGGGTCGCCGCGCGCGCGGGGGGGGGGGGCGGCGCGGGCGCGCGCGGCGCGGGGCGGGCGCGGCGGCCGGCGGGCGCGCGCGGCGCGCGTCGCGGGCGGGGGCGGCGCGGGCGGCGCGGGGGCGGGCGGCGGCGGGGGCGGGGCGCGCGGGGGCGCGGGCGCGGCGCGGGCGGGGCGCGGCCGCGGGCGCGGCGCGGGCGCGGCGCCGCGCGGGCGCGCGGCGCGGGCGCGCGGGCGCGGGCGGGGGCGTGCGCGGTCGGGCGCGGCCGCGCGGGGCGCGGCGCGCGGAGCGGCGCGCGCGCGCGCGGCGCCGCGGCGCGCGCGGCGCGGGCGCGCGCGGGCGGGGCGCGCGGGCGGCGCGCGGCGGGGGGCCGCGGGCGGGCGGGCGCGGCGCGCGGCGGCGCGGGCGGCGCGGCGGCGCGCGCGCGGGGCGCGCGCGCGGCGGGGGCGGCGGGGCGCGGGCGGCGCGGGGCGCGCGGCGCGCGCGCGGCGGGCCGGCGCGGGGGGCCGGGCGCGGGCGCGTGGGGCGCGCGCGCGCGGCGGCGCGGGCGGGGCGGCGCGGCGGGCGCGCGCGCGGGGCGCGGCGCGCGCGGCGGCGGCGCGCGCGCGCGGGGCGCGGCGCGGCGCGGGCGCGGCGGGGGCGGGCGGGCGGGGCGGGGCGGCGCGGGCGGGCGCGGCGCGCGCGGCGCGGGCGGCGCGGGGCGGGCGGCGCGGGCGCGGCGCGCGGCGGCGGCGCGCGCGGGGCGGGGGCCGGCGCGGCGCGCGGGCGGCGGGCGCGGCGGGGCGCGGCGCGCGGGCGGGCGCGCGGCGCGGCGGCGCGGCGCGGGCGCGGGCGCGGGGCGCGGTGCGGCGGCGGGGCGGCGGCGGTCGCGCGGCCGGCGCGGGCGGCGCGCGGCGGCGCGCGGCGGCGGCGCGGCGGGGCGCGCGCGGGCGCGCGGCGCGCGGGGGGCGCGCGGCGGGGGCGCGGCGCGCGCGCCGGGGGGGGCGCGGGCGCGCGGGGGCGGGCGGGCGCGGGCGGCGGCGCGGCGGCGGGGCGGCGGGGCGCGCGGGCGGCGCCGGCGCGCGTCGCGCGCGCGCGTGGCGCGGCGCGGGCGGGGCGGGCGCGCGCGGGGGGCGGCCGCGGCGTCGCGCGCGCGGCGCGGGCCGGCGGCGGCCGGCGGGCGGCGGGGGCGGGGGCGGCCGGGCGGCGCGCGGGGCGGCGGGGCGCGGGCGCGGGCCGGGGGCGGGGGGCCGCGCGGGGCGCGGCGCGTGGGCGGCGCGCGGCGCGCGCGGGCGGCGCGGGCGCGGGTCGCGCGGCGCGCGCGCGCCGGCGGCGCGGCCGGCGCGGGCGCGGGGGGCGCGCGCGCGCGGGCGCGCCGGGGCGGGGGCGCGCCGGGCGGGCGCGGCGGGGGCGCGCGCGGCGCGGCGCGCGGCGGGTGGCGGCGCCGGCGGCGGCGGCGGCGCGGGCGGGCGGCGCGCGCGGCGCGGGCGCGGCGCGGGCGGCGCGCGAGGGCGCGGCGGCGGGCGCGCGCGGGCGCCGCGGGCGCGGCGGGGCGCGCGCGGCGCGGGCCGCGCGGGGGGCGCGCGGCGCGGCGCGCGGCGGGGGGCGGCCGGGGCGCGTCGCGGGCGGCGCCGCGCGGGCGGCGGCGGCGTCGCGCGGGCGGGGGCGCGCGCGCGGCGGCGCGGCGCGCGGCGCGCGGCGGCGGCGCGGCGGGGCGGGCGCGGGCGGCGCGCGCGGGCGGGGCGCGCGGGGGGCGGCGGGGCGCGGGCCGGCCGGGCGGCGGGGGGCGCGCGCGGCGCGGCGCGGCGCGGGGGCGCGGCGCGGGGCGGGGCGGGCGGCGCGGGCGGGCGGCGGCGGCCGGGCGCGGGGCGCGCGGGGGGCGGGGCGCGCGGCGCGGCGGGCGCGGCGGCGGGGCGCGGGCGGCGCGGGGCGGGGGGCGCGGGCGGCGGGGCGGCCGCGGCGGCGCGCGGGGGGCGGGCGCGCGGCGCGGCGCGCGCGGGGGCGGGGGCGCGCGCGGCGGGCGCGCGGGGGGCGGCGGCGCCGCGGCGGGCGCGGCGCGGCGGGCGGCGCGGGGGCGGCGCGCGTCGCGGCGCGCGCGGGGCGCGGGCGCGGGGCGGCGGCGCGGGCGGCGCGGCGCGCCGCGGCGCGCGGCGGGCGGCGCGGGGGCGCGCGCGGGGGGGGCGGGGCGCGGGCGCGGCGTGGCGCGCGGGCGCGCGCGGCGGCGGCGCGGGGCGGCGCGCCGCGGCGGCGCGGGCGGGCGGGGGCGGGGCGCGCGGGCGCGGCGCGCGCGCGGGGGGGGGGGCGCGCGCGGCGGCGGGGGGCGGGCGCGCGGGCGGCGCGGCGCGGGCGCGGGGCGCGCCGGGCGGCGCGCGGGCCGCGCGGCGCGCGCGGGCGGCGGGGCGGGCGGGGCGCGGGGCGGGGGGGGGCGGCCGCGGCGCGGCGCGCGGGCGCGCGCGGCGCGGCGGCGCGCGGCGGGGGCGCGGGCGCGCGGCGTGGCCGGGCCGCGGCCGGACGCGCCGGGCGCGCGGGGCGCGGGCGCGCGGGCGCGGCGGGGGCGCGCGGCGGCGGCGCGGCCGGCGCGCGGCGCGCGCGGGGCGGGGGCGCGGCGCGCGCGCGCGGGCGCGGCGCGGCGCGGCGCGGCGGGCGGCGCGCGGGCGCGCGCGCGCGGCGGCGGGCGCGGCGCGGCGCGGCGCGCGGGCGGGCGCGGGCGCGGCGCGCGCGGTGGCGGGGGCGCCGCGTCGGCGGCGGCGCCGGGCCGGCGCGCGGCGGGCGGCGCGGCGGGGCGGGCGGCGGGGCGCGGGCGGGCGTCGGCGCGCGGCGGGCGCGCGGCGCGGGCGGCGGGGCGGCGCGCGGGGGGCGGCGCGCGGCGCGGCGGCGGCGGCGCGGCGGCGCGCGGGGGGGGCGGGCGCGGGCGCGCGGCGCGGCGCGGCGCGGGGCGCCGGGCGGCGCGTGGCGCGCCGCGGCGCGCGGGGGCGGCGGCGCGGCGGCGCGGCGCGGGCGCGGGGGCGCGGCGCGGGGCGCGCGCGGGCCGGCGCCGCGGGCGCGGCGCGGCGCGCGGGCGCGGCGGGCGTGCGGCGCGCGCGGGGCGGCGCGGGGCGCGCGCGCGCGCGGCGGCGCGCGGGCGGCGTGCGGCGGCGCGGGCGCGGGGCGACGCGCGCGCGGGCGGGCGGGGGGGCGGCGGCGGCGGGCGGGGGCGGCGGGCGCGCGCGGGCGCGCGGCGGCGGGGGCGCGCGGGTCGCGGCGCGGCGGGCGGGCGGCGGGGGGCGCGGGGGGGCGCGCGCGCGGGCGGGGCGCCGGCGGGGGCGCGACGGCGGTGCGCGGCGCGCGGGCGCGCGGGGCCGGCGCGGCGGCGCGGGGGGCGCGGGCGCGGCCGCGGGCGCGCGGGCGCCGCGCGCCGGCCGCGCGGGGGGCGCGCGGCGCGGCGCGGCGCGCGCGCGGCGCGCGCGCGAGGGGGGCGGGCGCGGCGCGCGCGCGGCGCGGGCGGGCGCGGCGGGGCGCGGGCGCGGCGGGCGCGCGCGCGGCGCGCGCGGGCGGGGGCCGCGCCGCGCGGGGCGGCGGCGGGGCGGCGCGGGGGCGGCGCGGGCGGCGCGCGGCGGGGCGCCCGGCGGCGGGCGCGGCGGGCGGCGGGGGGGGCGCGCGGCGCGCGGCGGGCGCGCGGCGCGGCGCGGGCGCGGGGCGCGGGCGGGCGCGCGGCGGGCGGGGCGGCGCGCGGCGCGCGCGCGCGGGGTGCGGGCGCGCGCGCGCGGGGGCGGCGGGCGCGGGCGCGGCCGGGCGGCGGGCGGCGGCGCGCGCGGGCGCGGGGGGCGGCGGGCGCGCGCGCGGGGCGCGGCGGGGGCGGCGGCGCGGCGGCGGCGGCGCGCGGGCGGCGGCGCGCGGGCGCGGGGGGGGGCGGGCCGCGGGCGCGGCGCGCGGCGGGCGCGGCGCCGCGGCGAGGGGCGGCGCGCGCGGCGCGGTCGGCGACGCGGGGGCGCGCGCGCGCCGGGGGGGGCGGGCGGGCGGCGAGCGGGTGCGCGGCGGCGGGCGCGGGCGGCGCGGCGTCGCCGCGGGGCGGGGGGCGCGCGGCGGCGGCCGCGGCGGGGCGCGCGCGGGGGCGGCGGGAGCGGCCGCGCGCGGGGGGCGCGGGGCGCGGGGGCGGGCGCGGGCGGCGCGCGGGGGCGGCGGGCGGCGGCGGGGCCGGCGCGCGTGGGTCGGGGGCGCGGCGCGCGGCGCGGCGGCGCCGGCCGGGCGCGGCGCGCGCGCGGCGCGGGCGTCGGCGCGGCCGGCGGGGCGCGGGCGGCGCGGGCGGAGGCCGGGCGGCGCCGCGGGGGGCGGGCGCGCGGGGCGGGCGGCGCGGGCGGCGCGCGGGCGCGAGCGTGCGGCGGCGCGGCGCGCGCGGCCGCGCGCGCGCGGGGCGGCGGGGGGCGCGCGGCGGCGCGGCGCGCGGGGGCGCGGGGCGCGGGCGCGCGCGGCGGGAGGTGGCGGGCGCGCGGGGCGGGGGCGCGCGCGCGGCGCGCGCGCGGGCGGGCGGCGGCCGCGGGCGCGCGGGGCGGCGCGCGGGCGCGCGGCGTCGGCGCGGGCGGGCGGGGCGGGGTCGGGCGGAGCGCGGCGGCGGGGTCGGCGCGGCGGGGGCGCGGCGGGCGCGGGGGCGCGGCGCGGGGGGGCGCGCGCGGCGCGCGGGGCGCGGCGGGCCGCCGGCGCGGGCGCGGCGCGCGGGGCGGCGCGGGCGCGGCGCGGCGCGGGCGGGCGCGCGGGGGGCGTCGGGGCGCGCGCGCGCGGCGGGGGGGCGGCGCGGCGCGGCGGGCGGGCGGCGGCGCGACGCGCGCGCGCGCGCGGCGGCGGGGGTCGCGGGCGGCGGCGCGGGGCGCGGGCGCGGCGGGCGCGGGGCGGCGGGCGGGGCGCGGCGGCGCGGCGGGCGGGCGGCGCGGGGGGGGCGGGCGCGGCGCGGGCGCGCGCGCGCGCGGCGGCGGGCGCGTGGGCGGTCGGCGCGGCGCGGGGCGGCGGCGCGGCGGGGCGCGCGCGGCGGGGCGGGGCGCGGCGCGGGGGGCGCGGCGGCGGACGGCGGCGCGGCGGGGCGGGGGCGCGGGGCGCGGGCGGCGGCGCGGCGCGCGGGCGGGCGCGGGCGGCGCGCGCGGGCGCGGCGCGCGGGCGCGGCGCGGCGGCGGCGGGGGCGGCGGCCGCGCGCGGGCGGGCGGGGCCGGGCGCGGCGGCGCGGCGGCGCCGCGGCGCGCGCGCGGGGGGGGGTCGCGGGCGCGGGGGGGGCGGCGCGGGCGGGCGGGCGGCGCGCGCGCGCGGCGCGTCGCCGGGGCCGGCGGGGCGCGGCGCGCGCGGGGGCCGGCCGGCGGCGCGGCGGGTGCGGGGCGCGCGGGGCGGCGCCGGCCGGCGGGGGCGGCGCCGGGGCGGTCGGCGCGGCGGCGGCGGGCGGGGGGCCGCCGCGCGCGCGCGCGCGCGCGGCGCGGCGGCGGCGCGGGCGGGGGGCGCGCGGAGCGTGGGCGCGGGGCGGCGGGCGGGCGGGGGGGCGGGGCGGCGCGGGCGGCGGCGGGCGGGCGCGGCGGGCGGGCGGGGCGGGGCGGGGCGGCGCGCGCGCGACGCGCGGCGGGGGCGGCGCGTCGCGGGGCCGCGCGGCGGGCGGGGCGCGGCGGCGCGGGCGGCCGCGGGCGGGGGCGCGGGGCGGCGGGGGCGGCGCGCGCGCGGGCGGCGGGGGGGGGCGCGGGGCGGGCGGCGGGGGGCGGCCGGGGCGGCGCGGCGGCGTGCCGGCGCGGCGGGGGGGCGCGCGGCGGGGGGGCGCGCGCGGGCGCGGGGCGGGGCCGGGGCGGCGCGGGGGCGGGCGCGGGCGCGCGGGCCGGCGCGGGGCGCGGCGGGCGCGGGCCGGTCGGGGCGCGGGGCGGGGCGCGCCGGGCGGGGGGCGGCGCGCGGGCCGGCGGCGCGCGGCGGCGCCGGCGCGGCGCGGGCGGCGGCGCGGCGGCGCGGGGGGGGCCGGCGACGCCGCGCGCGCGGGGCGCGGCCCGGGCGGGGCGGGGGGGGGCCGGAGGCGCCGCGGCCGCGGCGGGGGCGCGGGGGGGGGCGCGGCGGGCGCGGGCGGGCGGCGGGCGCGGCGGGGCGGCGGCGGCGGGCGCGCGCGCGGCGCGGCGGCGGGCGCGGGGCGCGGCGGGGGCGGTCGGGGCGGGGGCGCGGGCGGCGGCGGCGCGGGCGGCGGGCGCGGCGGCGCGCGCGGGGCGCGGGCGGCGGGCCGCCGGGCGGGGCGGCGGCGGGGCGGGCGGGCGCGGGGCGGGGCGGGTCGCGGCGCGCGGGGGCGCGCGCGGCGCGGGCGCGGGGGGCGGGCGGCGGCGCGCGGGGGCGGCGGGGCGCGGGCGCGGCGGCGCCGCGGCGGCGGCCGCGCGCGCGGCGCGGCGCGGGGGCCGGTCGGGGCGCCGCGGCGGGCGCGGGCGCGGCGGCGGGCGCGGGGCCGGGCGGGCGGGGGGGCGCGCGGCGGGCCGGCGCGGCGGCCGGGCCGCGGCGCGCGCGGGCGCGGGGGGGCGGCCGGCGCGGCGCGCGCGGCGGCGGGGCGGGGGCGGGGGCGCCGCGGGGGGGGGGCGCGGGCGCGGGCGCGGCGGCCGCGGCGGGGGCGGCGCGGCGGCGCGCGGCGGCGGGGGCGCGGGGGGGGGGGGGGGCGGCGGGGCGGGGCGGGGGGCGCGGGGCGGGCGGGGGCGGCGGGGCGGGCCGGCGCGGGCGCGCGGCGGGGCGCGGGGGGCGGCCGCGGCGGCGGGGGCGGGCGCCGCGGCGGCGCGGGGCGGGGCGCGGCGGCGCGGGGGGCGGGGAGGCGGCGGCGGGCGCGGCGGCGCGGGGCGCGGGCGCGGCGGGCGGCGGCGGCGGCGCGCGGGGCGGCGCGGCGCGGGGCGGGGGGGCGGCGGCGGCGGCGGCGGGCGGGGGCGCGCGGGCGCGGCGGCGGGGCGGGGCGGGCCGGGGGGCGGCGGGCGGGGGCGGCGCGCGCGGGGGGGGGGCGCCGCGCGGGGCGCGGGGCGGCGCGCGGCGGGCGGGCGGCCGCGCGGCGCCGCGCGGGGGCGGGGGCGCGGCGCGGGCGGGGGCGACGGGCGGCGCGGTCGCGGGGCCGGCGGCGCGGGGCGCGCGGCGCGGGCGGGGGGCGCGCGTCGCGGGGCGGGGCGGGCGGCGGGCGGGCGGGGCGGCGGGCGGGGCGGCGGCGCGGCGTCGGCGGGCGCGGGGGGGGCGGCGGCGGCGGCGGGCGCGGGGCGCGGGCGCGGGCGGGCGGCCGGGCGGGCGGCGCGGGCGCGGGCCGGCGCGCGGCCGGCGCGCGGGGGCGCGGCGGGCGGGGGCGGCGCGCGGCGTCGGGGCGGGCGCGGGCCGCGCGCCGGGGCGGGGCGCGCGCGGGCGCGGGGTCGCGGCGGGGCGGAGCGCGCGGGGGCGGGGCCGCGGGCGGGCGGGCGCGGGCCGGCGCGGTCGGGGGCGGGCGCCGGCGGTCGGGGGCGGGCGCGGCGGCGCGGGGGGCGCGGGGCGGCGGGGGCGCGCGGCGGGGCGGGGGCGCGCGCGGGCGCGCGCGGGCGGCGCGCGGCGCGCGGGGCGCGGGGCGGGCGGCCGGGCGCGGGCGCGCGGTGCGGGCGCGGGGGGGGCGCGCGGGGCGGGCGCGGCGGGGCGCCGGGGCGCGGCGGCGGGCGGCGCGGGGGCGGCGCGGGCGGGCGAGGCCGGGGCCGGCGGGGCGCGGCCGCGCGGGCGCGCGCGGCGCGCGCGGGCGGGGGGGCGGGCGCCGGGCGGCGCGGCGGCGCGGCGGGCGCCGGGCGCGGGCGGGGACGGCGGCGCGGGGCCGCGCGGGCCGGCGCGTCGCGGGCGGCGCGGGGGCCGGCGCGCGCGGCGGGCGCGGGCCGGGGCCGGCGCGGGGGGGGGGCGGGGCGGGCGGCCGCGCGCGTCGGGCGGGGGCGCGGCGCGTGGGCGGCGGCGCGGGGCGCGGGCGCGCGGCGCGGGGGCGGCGCGCGGGTCCGGCGGCGGGGGGCGGGCGGGCGGCGGGCGTCGCGCGCGGGGGCGGGGCGTCGCGTGGGCCGCGCGGCGCCGCGGCGGGGCGCGGCGCGCGGGCGGGGCGCGGGCGAGCGCGGCGGCGTCGGGCGGGGTCGCGCGGGCGCGCGCGGGGCGCGGGGGGCGCGGCGGGGCGCGGCGCGCGCGGGCGCGGCGGGGCGGGCCGGCGCGCGCGCGGGGGCGCGCGCGGCGCGCGGCGCGGCGCGCGCGGGCGGGGCGGGGGCGCGGGGGCGGGGGTCGCGGGGGCGGGGCGGGCGCGGGCGGGGCGGCGCGCGGGCGGGGGCGGGTGCGGGGCGGCGGGGTGGGGCGCGGGGGGGGCGGGGGCGCGGCGGGCGTGCGGGCGCGGGGGCGCGCGGCGCGGGCGGGGGGGCGGGCGGCGGGCGGCGGGGGCGCGCGCGCGGGGGGGGCGGGCGGCGGCGGCGCGGGGGGGGGCGGGGGCGGCGCGGCGGGGGGGGGCGGGGGGGCGGCGGCGGGGGGCGGGGGCGCGCGGGGCGGGGGGGGCGGGCGGGGCGGCGGGGCGGCGGGGGGCGCGGGGCGGCGCGCGCGGGGGCGCCGGGGGGCGCGGCGGGGGCGGGCGCGGGGGGCGGGCGCGGGCGGGCGGCGGCGGGGGGTGGCGGCGGGCGCGGGGCGCGGGGGCGGGCGGCGGGGGCGCGGCGGGGCG